>JASCZW010008823.1:0-47193 GCA_034211315.2 Aedes japonicus
TTAAAGAAGGCTGTTTCTTTAATTACATTGTAACGGTTGATCGGCAACTTTTATGATTTTGCCGTCTTTGCGTGCGAGTACCGTCGACTTTGCGCGATGCGCTTGAGCAAAATTGTTGATACAGCTGCTCTTGCTTGCTGACGGGCATTTTGACAACTGAAGAGTGAATTGCAAAACCGTATTAGGAGATACAACATTCGACACACAACAGGTACACACCTTTCAAAATGAGGGGTGTTCAGGGTTTTTGCATGCAAAATTGAAAGAAATACGTCGTTGATATCGACCAAACTCAGACCGTATCATCCTTTTACTCGCGGCCGTCTCGATGTGTTAATAGGAATTACAAATTATGATGGAAGGAGGGGGAATGTAAAGTATGGTTTAGAGGTACTACATTAAATGGAAACCCCGAATTATCAAACATCTTATAACCATACAAATTCGATGGTTTTCTTTTGACTTGAACATTTTATAAAGAAGAAAAAACACACACACACATACACATATAAAAAAAAACTTAAAGTAAACATACAGGTTAAACTAACTACAATCTAAGCCTAATGTTAGTCAAAAACACATAAATGAGTTTCATGTACTCCAAATCACGTACAGCCAAAATATTTCTGAACTGGCACATTGGGTTGTCTACCTCGAGCCTGAAGGAGAATCATAAAGCCTCGATCTGAAACCACGATGCTCAGCACAAGACCAAATAACGTGATCCGCTTCCTGATAGCCTTGTCCACACTCACAGAGATTGCTGTCGCTCAGCCCAACCCGGTATAAATGAGCGTTCAAAGAATAATGATTGGACACTGAGGCGAGAACATGACACGAATGAAGTCTCGACCCACATCCATCCCGCTAAACCAAGATTTCTTCGGCACCTTTGGGATGATAGAATGTTGCCATCGCCCCAAATCTCCTTTACTCCATTTATACTCGCCAGCTGACGAGTGACTGGTTGACGAAAAATAGTAAAAAATTCGTTGAAGGCGATTTGTCGATCATAAATATCGCCTTCCATAGCACCCACACTTTGCAAGCGAATCCGCTTTCTCATTGCCCGGAATTGAACAATGAGAAGGGACCCATACAAAAGTGATGATAAAATAACGCGAAGATAAAGCACTTAGAAGCTCCTGTATTTTCATGAGAAAATACGAGGAGTGCTTTACCGGCCTCAAGGAGCGAATAGCCTCTATAGAACTGAGACTATCCGTGAAAATGAAGTACTGATCCGGTGTTAACGAGGCAACAATTTCTAGCGTAAAGTGTATTGCCGCTAATTCAGCGACATATACGGAACAAGGAGCATGAAGTTTACGATTGGCGCTATAAATTTCATTAAATATTCCAAAGCCAGCTGACTCCTCTATCAATGATCCGTCAGTGAAGAACGATTTAGTGGAATCCACTTGGCCAAACTTTGCAGAAAATATCACAGGAGCAATCATAGGACGATGATGCTCTGGGATTCCATGAAGCTTCTGCTTCATGGATAAATCAAAATGAACCGAATTGTCGAAATCGGAGAAGCAAACACGATTGGAAATGTTCGGCGAAGGGCTGACATCCTGTGTTAGGAGCTTCTCAAAATGTTCGATTACTTGAGGGTTCATAACTTCACACCTGGTGAGGAGCCGGAGAGATAATTCTGTCAAATGTATCGTATATTGTATGAAACATATTGCTTTTTATCTGGTGAAATGCTATCATTACACTTTTTGGTATAATGCAGGAAATGGATTTCGTGGGGACTAGCCAATCGCTGCTTTTCTTTTATTGTACTCATGCATGTTGGTGTTGCTGCTGGGAATCACAGCCTGGGATGAGCGAGAATAATTTATTTATCCCAAAATGAAAATTTAAGCACTGTCGAGACATCACAATAACTAATCGAAAATCTTCTCAAGAGTCACCATGGCCAATCGAGATCAACCACAGATTCAATAACACCTCTTTCTATATATGCAGAATCGAATCCCATTTCAGAAACATAAAAAAAAGAATGAACAACTCCATGTGGTTGCACTTTTTTTTTCAATTTTGTAATTTGTAATTTGTAGTTTATTTATATATTTGTAACGATAACTTGTTAGTAAAGGGTGTTTCGTTCAAAATTTGTTCGACTTAAATCTGACGCATTTCTTTTCATCATGCATTAAAATTTTTTGCACACTCTTAATTTGAAGATGTGTGCGTATAGCATCATTTTGGGATTAATACTTCAGTTATCAAAATGTCGTCGAAGGAAGAGATGCAACTCCTCAAAATTTGGCACGTGCATGGTGAAAATCCAAACTACTCTCACGACAAGTTGGCGAAATTATTGAATGTGGCTAAATCAACTGTTACCAACGTATTAAAAATGTTCGGTGAACGTTTGTCGCCACGAAAGCTGGATCTGTGGGAATTCGAAAGCCGGAGGCCCAAGCGACGACAAAAAAAGTTGCCCGCTGTTTTGAGCGAAACCTCAACCTCTCCGTCTGAGATGTGGCAAAGAATCTGGGAGTGGCGCCTTCAACCGTGGATAAAGCTAAAAAACGAGCTGTCGACTTACAAGAAAGTGTCTACGATCGCGAAAGTTGTACACGACGATGCCGACGAAGTTTGATTGCGTGGTACAGGACGATGACTTTGAACAGCTTCCTGGATAGCATTTTTTTTACGGCAACCGGACTGGGAAATGTGGCAGATATTTTCAAGCACATTAAACTGTCAAAGTTCGTGAAGAAATATCTGGTGTGGCATACCATCTGTACCTGTAAGAGCAACGTTCACATTGCGACAGGAACCGTCAAGCAGGTAATTTATCTGAGCGAGTGCCTACAAAAACGTCTACTGCCATTCCTAAAGCGACACAATTGTTCCGTTCTATTTTGGCCGGATTTGGCATCTTGCCATTACGGAAAAAAGGTCATGGAGTGGTATGCTGCCAACAACGTTCAAATGGTGCCCAAGGACAAGAACTATTCCAACACGCCAGAGCTCCGCCCAATCGAACAATATTGGGCCATCGTCAAGCGGAACCTTAAGAAGACTCAAAAAGCTGATGTAAGCGACAAACAGTTCAAGGCAAACTGGCGTTCTGCGGGGAACGAGACTGTACAAAATCTGATGGCAGGTGTTAAGCGAAAGATTCGGGAAGCTTAGCTAAATATCTCTTCTGTATTATTTATTAACTGAACTTGATAAAGAAAAAGAATTTGACTTAATAATAAAAACTTTGATCGACTCACACACATGGATGGAGTAATAACTAAACAACAAAACAGAATTACGGATAAATGTGACAGTGAAAAAAAAAGGAACTTAAGAAAGTAATTGAAGGGAAAAAAATAGCTAAAGGAAACTAGTTGAGCTTAAATGAGGCTTTTCATAGCGGTTTTGAATGATGCTAGTGTTAGTTTTTGCTTCAGTTCAAGGGACAGAACGTTCCAGCAGGTGGCTCCAAACACCAACAGGCTTTTGCCACTTGACGATGTGTGCCTTGGGATGATGAAACAACGAGTGCGTTCCTGCTGTCCACGTAGTAGATGTTGCGAGCCGTAGTCTGGTTGGTTCCCGTAATAGGCTTGTCTCATAAACGTACAGATCCGTAGATGATAGTTCGAGGGCAGATCGTGGCTGGCAGCAAGCCCAGGGTAAGGCAAAACATCGCCATACTTGAAAATGAGCACTACCAAAGCTTGTACTAGCTTTTTCCTTGTTGGTAGTGACAGTATCGGAGCGAATCGGCGCAACGTGCGCAGTGTGTTGTATGTTTTCTTGACTACATCGTTTACCTGGTGAGACCATGGCAGGTTGTTGTCGAGCTGCAATCCTAGATTTGTTACTTTGATGGACAAAGTTATTTTGGCCTAGTTAAAGTTCTGTCCAGTTAGAATCCGGAATCACTTATTGTGTTACAGCGGCACGGAAAGTGACTGTGCATGATGTGCTCAAACGTTTCAGGGAGCGAAAGAGCGTGGATCGAGTGCCTCAAGGTAAGCGTCGTAATAGAACATATGATTGCAAGCTGAACCAGAAGGTATTGAGAACCGTCAGAGCAAACCCTGGACTATCAGATAATGAAATCGCACAAAAATAAGCTGCTGCTCGTAGTACCGGAATAAAGAAGAAAGTGCAAATTTTCATTAGAAACGAAGATAAATTATTTGGATTGATATTTTTTTATAGTACAGTGAATCACCTTTGTTTTGATGTATTCAAACTATTGGTTCGTCAATCCGTTACTGAGATACATATGATTTTATTATTCCGGATTCTAAATGGACATAGCTTTAGTTGTTGATAAGAGGTCCACGTTGACAGCTTGGGTTAGCATATCAATGTCAGCCGCAGGTCCGGAAATGTACACCTGTAGATCGTCAGCGTATAGATGTTAGGTGCACTTCAGAGACGATGCTAAGCTGTTGATGTACAAACTGAACAACAACGCGCTCAGGCAAGATCCCTGTGGGTACCGTCAAAGCCATTACGTTCACCAGACACGACGTCGGCCAAGCGAACCGACTGCTTCCGACGATCCAAGAAAGATGAAAATAGGTTACAGGCGTCTTGACGGAATCTTCCAGGATCGGATGACTGACTCCGTTCAACGACAGGGAGAAATGAACTAGGACCATGACGGTGTAGTGGTCTCTTCCGAAACCAATATATATCATGGAAGACTTTAGTCACTGTATCCCTTGCAATATCCGCTTACTTGCAAAAAAAAAAAATCTACGCCCTTGCGAGCGGTCTTCGGCAGTTAACTGGAGCATTCGCCATGGCGGACGAAAATTTGCGTGTTTTTGAGTTCTTTCTTCGTTTTCAGTATCAATTCCTCCTCAGTTTTCGCAAACAAATTGTTGGAGTAGATCTTACGCTTCAGTTTGGTCCAGAAATTCTCGATGGGACGAAGCTTAAGGACGTTGGGCTGGTTCGCCGACTTGGGTACCAAATCGATATTCAGCCGCTCCATCCCCTCCAACGATCACTTCGAGCAGTGGGCCGACGCCAAATCCGGCCGGAACACCGCATCTTCGCCTTTACTGTATTTCTTGATGAACGACGTAACTTCCGGCAGGCATTTTATACTATAAATTTCCCCGTTCATGGAACCCCCCCAGTCCGGAATTAAAGAAGAGCGGCTTTGACATCCCCCTTTCGCTGATTGTAAGCCACAGCAGCAGCTTCTTGGGGAACTTGGTGTGTGAAATGAACTTCACCTCGGAGCTCACTTCCTTCGTGGGAGAAGTAAAATACGAAATGCCCTGCCAGTCGTTGCCATCCAGGGTAAGATAGGTCTCGTCAACCATCACCACGGCCAAGTTCCGATTCACCGGGAAAATCGAGTTGACTATCTTTTCTTTTCGTCTTAATTATCGAGATTTTCAGCCTCGGGCTGGTTCATCTCCCGTCGTAGTCAGTCAAACACTACTTTTGGGCATTTTCGTAACTTCTCCGTGGGTGAGAACTCGTGAGACTTAGGCGTGAGAGGTATGGATGTTAACCAATACGCCGGGGTCGCCCCCTCGCGTTGATTATCTTATTCAGCCGCTGTCGCTGCGTCATTGCCTGCAGCTCCGAAACCAGTGGACGCGACTTCACCGCTTCCTGACATGTATGTTCATGTTCGCCAGGTACTTTTTTACTGTTTTGGCCGGGACCAAGCGGACGCAGCGATGTAGCCACTTTTCCCTCGGTCTTCCTCTGCAGCATCCTCTGAAGCTTCTTGTCGCTCAGTGTCGTCGGCCGTCCGGAACCGGTCTTGGAACGGGCGTATCCGGCGTCCACAAAGTGCCGCACGATGCCCGTTTTCGACGCAGCAGGGTGTTGTTCCTTGAACGCGCACACTTCTGATCGGAGTTGCTTCACTGTTTTTGCCATCATGACTCATGGGTTACTATGATTGATGCTGCATGGGTAGATTTGTCAGTGCGGGTAAAGGTAAAGCTATGTAAAATCGGCAATTTTAGTCCATTTTTGTTAATGCAAATGTGATTTTAGCATACTCATTTTGTAGAGCCGGGCAATTATTTTAAGCAAACCTCTTTTTGAAAAATTGGCCGATCGAACAATACAGAGTATTTTCGAAATGTCAAGTAAATAATTACAATTAAACATATAAGATTATATACAATATGATCAAACGTATATTATATTCAAACAAAAATTTCTTTTATTTAGATTTATTACTAAAGTTTTGGTTTGGATAAACCATTTGATCAAACTATATGGCCGCATGCACAAATTTCCATTGAAAATATGATTCTTAATAGGGAAAAAATGTGTCCCTAAAATTGGGTCTCCGAATTTCTTGAGAAATCATTGTTCATGTTTCTATGTCAATAGTTGATTTATAACGTGTGACTATTTTCTATATATCCAGGATGCATATCCAGGCATATCCGTTCAATTCATCAATTCATTTTGGCTAAAAAGTTGAGGAAATCAAAAATTTCAAAGATATCAAAGGTTACTATAAATTGATGCTTTAAAAAATCGTTCATAATGGTGCTAACCCGAATTTGCTGAACATTGCTGAATTTATGATACATTTCATACATAGGTTAGAAGTAGCTACACAGAAAAAATAATTAATTTTAACAAGCGTGTAAAATTTCGCTTCGTTTAATTGCAGCCCAAGGAAACGTAAACAATGTTTGCATTCAACATCGTTTGCAATCCAGCATACAACAGGCTTGATTCAGACGTTATCTGGCTTAAATTTACATGAAATATCCCATTATTTTCGCCAAATCTAGCATTCCTTTATGTGCATTAGATAACGCAGAAAATTAATGTTTCTTTTTATCTGTGTACACAGATAAAAAGAAACGTTGAATTTTCTGCGTTATCTAATGCACACAAAGGGAATGCTAGATTTGCCAGAATATAATGGGATATTTCATGTAAATTTAAGCCAGATAACGCCTGAATCCAGCCTGGGGTATGAAAGATTGCCAATATTGTTGTATGGCACATGAAAAGTTGCAAACAATTTCGTTGTTTACGCCTCCTTTAGCTTGGATTTAAACGACAGGATATTTTACACGCTTGTTAAAATTAATTATTTATTTCTGTGTAGGCTGACATTACATCCCGTTACCCTATACCTTTGAAATCATATACATCTCTCCAGAAGATCGGCATTTTTAAAGCACTTAATAGATTCAGCATTTTTGACTGTTCCCTATCTTAAAATGCGCAAGATGGCACCGAGTTTGAAGTATGGAGAAGAAAGCATGTCCAGTTAGTTGCCAATAATTAAAACAACTGATGACCATCTTGCCATAATTGTGTGCTAACAAAGAGCGTGTAATGAACTAAGGTTCTCCCCCCTTTCATCGTTGACCACAAATGGCCGAAATATTAATGATGACTTTTCCCACAGATCATTCACCGACCCCGTGCAACAATGGTCCGTCCATTGCACTCGGGTTGAACTTAATTTCCTACGGTTTTAAAAGGAATCCTGACCATTCCATCCTGCGGTGCTGCTGCTGCTCTCCCGTGACTCTCCTCCTGCCCTCAACTGGTTAATTTTCCTAAAAAAGCCCTAAAAGACGTTCGTTCACTTTTGCGAGATGGAATATCACACACGATTGGACAATTGCTCTCGTTTTGTCTTATCTGTGTTTTTTTGGTCTGCCTTTTATTTCATCAGCACGTCATCCGTTTGATGTATTGCTCTCGGGAAATAAAAGGATTCTTGCATTGTCTTTGCACTCGACTGTACGACCAAATTTGTCGAGTTGGATGGGACGGTCGAGGGGAAGGAAATAATTTTCGAAGAAGGTTGGAAAATTTACCCCTGCCCACCACACCCCGCGTTTCCAGAAGGGAATTGTAATTAAACAACTTTTGTTTATTTTAGTAAAACTTGAGTGTGCGGATGCCTGAACGTGAGAGGATAAGGAAGCAAACGGAAGTGAGGTGAGGTTTGGCCTCTTTTCTCAATTATAGCAACGTATTTTTTTTGCGGTTTCAGTGCGATGCGTACCAGAATGGAAACCCAAAATGTAAAGAATAAAAATTAAAATTTTAAATTGCGAGAAAACGTTTTTCTCCCGAATTGCCATTTTCCTTGCGCCTCCCTTCCGATCCCTTTCCCAAGTTGACTAACGCGCGCAGTGGGGCGTACGAACCTATCGTACTGGCAAGGAAGGGGGTCAAAAATGTGCACGTGTGATGGCCGAAGACGCTGCAACATCGGATGAGGCAAAAAGTTGCTCTTCTGGTTAAATTAAATAGAGTTCAACGCATGAAAAATTAAGGGAAAAATATTTCGGCTTAGACATTGGCAGGAAGATGCCATGGTTTTTGGTGTGATCAGTTTTTTTTTTATTGTTGCCGATTTGTCATTACACGCTTCATGACGAATGGCGGTGCGGTTGAGTTCGTTTGCCTTACCCGAACGGGGCGAGTTGAGTGGCAGTACTTGGATCGCTTGACCTGAATATATGTACTGTTCGCTATAGTTTCTTCGAATTGACTTGTTTTGACAATCAAGCCAATATTTGAATTGAAATATCATTGAGAGCTTGGAAATATTGAAATATTTTACACATTTGAAACTGTCAACAAACTAAGCGTTTGAAGTGTTACTAACCTCCGAAATATGAATCCTAGAGGGTTTGAGCTGTTTAGTGGAATACCTGTAACTAGAAATTAGAAGAAGAATTAGTATCTTCCATTTAATTCCAACTACCTTTGCTTATCTTCGACAGATACGCGTATTTCGTCTACAATGTGCAGACTTCTTCAGTGTCTCGTACTAATAACTCGACTAATATATACTAATTCTTCTTCTAATTTCTAGCTCCGAAATATGCTCAGATGGCTCCAATGACTAATTTACATAGTGCAGCTTACTTTGAATGGCAATTATTAATATAATTGAACCGCCTGTGATGTTTAATTTGGCATGATGTCTATTAATAACCACGGAAGAGAGATGATTGATAACTTAATTATTGTATTACAGTCGTTTTTTTTGTGATGTGACCAAAATAGTATAAAAGTCATAATGGAAGCCGAATTAACTCAGTATTCAAAATGCCCCAGCCATTCACGAAAATAGTGTTCAGTGCGATGATCTTAGTTATCGTTAACATCAATAGTAGCAGATGTGCAGTAAGTGGAATTGAAAATGGTTCGTCACAGCTGCCTCAAAGTTCGAACTTGCATCGGTATCACGTATTTTGTTTATCTGTACACTGAAAACAAAAAAGCACAAATCATTGGAAATTAATAAATTTAGCTTTCTAATGCATTCGGGTCAATATAACCCGAAACGCATTTTCAAAATGTGGTAACTTGTAAATGAAATTTTGTGCGTTTCTGAACGGTTTCTAAAAAAATATTACAAATTGCTAGAAATTAGAAGAAAAATTAGTATTCTCCATTTAATTCCAACTATTTTTGATTATCTTCGACAGATACGCGTATTTCGTCTACAATGCAGATTGTACAATGTTTCGTCTACAAGTCTGCACATTGTAGACGAAATACGCGTATCTGTCGAAGATAAGCAAAGGTAGTTGGAATTAAATGGAGAATACTAATTTTTCTTCTAATTTCTGGCTACAGGCATTCCACTAAACAGCTCAAACCCTCTAGGATTACAAATAGGGAATTCGGGTCATATTTACCAAGATTTGATCCAACGATTTCTTGATCATTTCTTTACAAAATTTTAAATATTACATACATGCCCAAAATAATATTTGATATATGAATTTTATGACTGCGGCTAACAATTGACCGATTAGAATCTGTGCCGACAAATCGTGTGTAGACCATTAATTTGACTTCTTAGGTGCTGAATATCTTTGACTATGCAACATGTTAACTTTACTTGGAGGAAAATTTCCATGGAATTGAATGAACGAATGGTCTCATTGGCCGCACGGAACAGCTTGGGGAGCAAATGAGGTCATTTTACCCTGGTTCCCCTGATATTTCCTCGTTGTTCAGAAATTTCTTTGCTCGGTTTGACTCAAGATCCACAAATGATGCTAGTTCTATGTGAAATTTCCAGGAAAATCGATTGAAGTAGGTTTCGTTTACCGCACGGCTCTGTGAATGTAGATATGGCTGATTTTGCTCTAATTCCTCTAATATTGTTGTGTTTTTCAGAAATTTCTTTGCTCGATGTGATTAAAGAAGAACACAATATGGCTGGTCCCATGTAAAATTTTCTGAAAAATCGACTAGAGTTAGTTTTGTTCACCGCACGGCTCTGGGAATGAAGATTTGACTGATTTTACCCTGATTCCTCTAATATTTTCATGTTTTTCACAATTTTTTTGCCCAGTGTGACTCAAGATCAATAAAGTAATGCTATTTCTTTGTAAAATTTTCTGGGAAATCGATTGAAGTAGGTTTCGTTTACCGCACGGCTCTGTGAATGTAGATATGGCTGATTTTGCTCTAATTCCTCTAATATTGTTGTGTTTTTCAGAAATTTCTTTGCTCGATGTGATTAAAGAAGAACACAATATGGCTGGTCCCATGTAAAATTTTCTGAAAAATCGACTAGAGTTAGTTTTGTTCACCGCACGGCTCTGGGAATGAAGATTTGATCTGATTTTACCCTGATTCCTCTAATATTTTCCTGTTTTTCACAATTTTTTTGCCCAGTGTGACTCAAGATCAATAAAGTAATGCTATTTCTTTGTAAAATTTTCTGGGAAATCGATTGAAGTAGGTTTCGTTCATCGCACGGCTCTGTGAACGTATATATGGCTGATTTTACCCTGATTCCCTTAATAGTCTTGTGTTTATCATAAATTGATTTGGTCGGAGTAACTCAAAATCAACAAATTAATGCTAGTCCTTTGTAAAATTTGCTGAGGAATCGATTGGAATTGGTTTTGTTCACCGCACAGCTCTGTGAACGAAGATCTGGTCGATTTTACCCCGATTCTCCTAATATTTTTGGGTTATTCAGAGATTGCTTTGTTATGTTTGACTCAAGATCAACAAAATAAGGCTAGTTCTATGTAAAATTGCCTGAAAAATCGATTGCAGTCAGTTTCATGAACCGAGCGGCTCTGTGAATGAAGATATGGCTGATTTTACCCTAATTTCCCTAGTATTATTCTACAGCAACAAAAACAGGTTAGTCCCATGTAAATTTCCTGGAGACTTGATTGGAGTTAGTTTCACCACTCTGTAAATGAAGATATTACACATTTCATCCTAATTCCCCAATTATTTTTTTTTGTAATTCAGAAATTTCTTTGGTCGGTGTAACTTGAGATCAACAATGTAAGGCTAGTCGCTTGTAAAATTTTAAGGGAGAATCGATTGGAGTTGATTTTGTTCACCACACAGCTTTTTGAACGAAAATATGGCTAGTTTTACCCGGATTCCCCTAATATTGTTATGTTATTCAGAAATTGCTGCTCTGTGTGACTCAAGATCAACAAAACTATGCTAGTCCTGTGTAAAATTATTTTCTGGACAATCGATTGGTGTTTCGTTCGAAGCACGGCTCTTAGAACGAAGATATGGCACATTTTACCCTGATCCCTCAATATTCTCGAAATAAAGAAAAAATAATCATTATTAGTAAACATGACACCGCTCAAACGTCATTTAGTGTATTCGTGAAAATGCTGTCTCCTGCCTACTTTATACTGTTTAGCGCTTACAGCAGACGGCACGAATAAATGCAATGAACTGAAAAGAAATTTCTGGGAAACACAAAAATATTAGGGAATCCGGGTAAAATCGACCATATTTTCGTTCACAGAGCTGTGTGGTGAACAAAACCAATTCCAATCGGTTATCGAGAAATTTTTTACAAAGGACTAGCCTTAACTTGTTGATCTTGAGTAACTCCGACTAAATAAATTTATGATAATCACAAAACTTTTAGAGGAATCAGGGTAAAATCAGCTATATCTACGTTCACAGAGCCGTGCGGTAAACAAAACCGATTTCAATCGATTTATCAAAAAAATTTATAAAGAACTAGCATTATTTTGTTGTTGTTGAGCCACACCGAGCAAAGAAAATTGTGAAAAACGTGAAAATATTAGGGGAATCAGGGTAAAATCAGGCATATCTTCATTTACAGAGTCGTGCGGTAAACGAAACCTACTTAAATCGATTTTTCTGGAAATTTTACATAGAACTAGCATTATTTTGTTGATCTTGAGCCACACCGAGCAAAAAAATTTCTGAATAATAAGAAAATATTAGGGGAACCAGGGTAAAATAAGCGTATTTGCTCCTCAAGCAGTTCCGTGCGGCCAATGTGACTACGTTCATTCGATTTCTTAGAAATTTTCCTTTAAATAAAGGTAACATTTACAGAAATCGACCCACTCCGAGCTGAGACATAGAATTCTTTAGCGTTTCGGGCACTTTTTTACCCACTGTGCACCGGTTGGAAATAGGGAGGATTTGGTATCTACCTTAAGTAAGAAGACACGGGGAACCCACGAAGCCTTCAGTAGGTATAAAAAGAAAAGGGAAATGAATAGTCGAAGAGAAGATTTAAACCGAATTTCTTTTTTTTTTTCGTTTGGAGCATCTAGTGTAAGAAGGGTAAGTGATGCTCCATTTCTTCTTAATCGGACTTAAGCATGGCTTAGGGTTATAGCACTATTACATGTTTTCTGAGAAAAATGTTTAAGAATATAAGTACGGGTGGGGTTAACTGCAACTTTATTTATAATTATTTATTTCTAGTTTTCAAGAAGAACATTGCAGCTATTGAAAGTGTGAAACAAAATTTTTCTCAGATCCTAGTTGGTTCAGGAAATAACAAACATTTTTAGATAAAATCTCCAACTTGCTGTCAAACAAACTAAGAGAGGTTCATGTTCGACACAAACCTACCATCAAAATGAATAGCAGTAACCGATTTATGCTTAAAATCACGTTTTAAGATGTTTTATTAACTGATTTATGACAAACATAGTACTTGGAAAGAACATCGACCATATCCACGTAACAATCTAAGTTTTAAACCAGCCGTGTAGCAATCCTCCCGGCTTTGTTGATAAAATTATAATCAAAACTGTTTTGTCTGCCAACTTCTTTAAAGCCGAAATTTGTACAAAGTGACCCACTCTTTAGACGGTTGTGAAAACAAGTTAATAACACCTTTATAAGACCATAAAGATTTTGAAAATGTTTTTGTTCTCAACACCAGTTGATTGCGAGGGTATTTCCGTATTTATTAACCCTTTCAGTGTAGGTTATAAAATTCCTGTTAAAGATTACAATACTATTATTCAAAGTTTTATCAAATTTAAATATCTGGACTTACGTTTAATGACCTCTCTGTGACGGTATTAGGAGGACTAACGGTACGCTCATACCAATCGCATCGACTGATGTACTTAATAATGCAACTCTATTAATTGTACATCTACACAGGTCAAGCTTATTTTAATAATCCTAATTTTGATTTCTACTCACCAACTCTTCTTTAATTATAATTCACGTAATAATTCCGCGATCTAATAGGGATCCTTCCAGTAAATGCTCACCTAAATTAACAATGAAGTTATTTTTAAGCATTAAAGGGTGATACGGTCAAAATTTGGTCAAGGGAAAACGCGTGTAAATCGGTGAAATCGTGTATTTAAAAAATCAAATTAAATTTCTTTTTCAAGTTCAATTAGTATAAAATTCAGGAAAAATATTCAGTTAGGCTTCCGCTTTTCCAAATCCGAATTGCCGGGCCTTACGCTTGACCCCTGCCATCAGATTTTGTACAGCCACCTTGTCCACCTTCTTCGCCGCAGAAAGCCAGTTTGCCTTGAACTGCTGCTCGTCCTTAGCAGTTTTTTGGTCTTCTTTAGGTTCCGCTTGACAATAGCCCAGTATTTCTCAATTGGGCGGAGCTCTGGCGTGTTGGGAGGGTTCTTGTCCTTGGGAACCACCTGCACGTTGTTGGCGGCGTACCACTCCATGGCCTTTTTACCGTAATGGCAAGATGCCAAATCCGGCCAAAACAGTACGGAACAACCGTGTTTCTTCAGGAAAGGCAGCAGACGTTTATTCAAACACTCTTTCACGTAAATGTCTTGGTTGACAGTCCCGGAAGCTATGAAAATGCTGCTTTTCAAGCCACAGGTACAGATGGCTTGCCAAACCAGATATTTCTTTGCGAACTTTGACAGTTTCGTGTGCTTGAAAATATCTGCTACCTTTCCCTTCCTTTGCCGTATAAAACTCCTGTCCCGGAAGCTGCTTGTAGTCGGCTTTGACGTAGGTTTCGTCGTCCATTACCACGCAGTCAAACTTCGTCAGCATCGTCGTGTACAGCCTCCGGGATCGCGCTTTGGCCGTCGTATTTTGTTTATCATCGCGATTTGGAGTCACTACCTTCTTGTAAGTCGATAGTCCGGCTCGTTTTTTGCCTGATGCACGGTTGTAGACGATACACCCAGCTTATTTGCGGCATCTCGGAGAGATAGGTTAGGGTTTCGCTTGAAACTACCGGCAACTCTCTTTGTCGTCTCAGCGGCTTCCGGTTTTCGATTTCCCCCCGATCCAGACTTCCTGGCTGTCGACAAACGTTTCCCAAACACTTTAATTACATTTGTAACGGTTGATTTGGCAACTTTTAGCGATTTTGCCAACTTTGCGTGCGAGTAGCTCGGATTTTCGCGATGCGCGAGCAAAATTTTGATACGCTGCTCTTCTTGCTTGGACGGCATTTTGACAACTGAAGAGTGAATTCCAAAATCAAAATAGGAACAACATATTACACACACACCTTCAAAATGAGGGGTGTTCAGGTTTTTTAAATGCAAAATTGAAAGAAATACGTCAAGTTGATATTGACCAAATTTTGACCGTATCGCCCTTTACATAGTCCATTCCTGATCACACTCTTACCTTAAGCAGTAGTTTGTGAGTAGTTGGTAAGCTAATTATAGTTTTTAATAGATTTAGGCACTAATTAATAGATTTAGACACTAAGTTTAAGTTAATCTACTCTCCACAAATTATTTAACCTGCACGTTTTGTGATTTTATGAAGTCTTCACTTCTATTGTTTTAATTTCCTTTTATTCTCATTCTTCTTAATATTTTTCTTCTACCATCCTTTTGCTCAATAGCTGTCAGTCTGTCAGCCTACTGCTACGGTAGTGTTTGTAGGGACCAAGGTGTAGATGGTAATGTACGAAAGGTGCGTGCAAACCGAATAGGGATCGCAACAGTTCTAGTGAAAGATGTTATGATCACTCGAGAATCTTCATAAAACCTATTGGCTGCCATGAAAACCAGCATACGGACAAATCAGCCAATAGCTGTCAAACTTCACTTTGTTGTTCTGCTTTGTTCGATTCTTTGCTCTTCTGATTCAATTAGCAGGAAATAATAACTAAAAACAGTATACAATCGAACTGTAGGTCTCCGATCTACAGTTCGATTGAATTACATCTAAAATTTGGTAAATTTATTTTCCCACATTTTAACTATTTCTTATATATCAAAATGGCGATTGAAAAATAACAGTTTTGTTAAAAAACAAATTTATCTTCGCAATGACTACTATAAACCAATTTCTCGTTTAATGCGTTTACTGGAGATAAAATGGGTTTAAAATGCTTTTTCAACTAACCATGATAAGATAGTATGAATGAGTCTTCAGACGGCATTTTTAAACAGAATTTTACGAGTCGAAATAAAAACCTTTGATAGGAGTAAAAGGAATTTGAGACAGCATGGTTTTAAGCTCGTTGTAAACAATCTGTGAAGGTTCTCTTAAACATGACTTAAATATGAAACCTATTGGCACCTTTTGGTGCCAAAATGAAACTTAATTGATTTATAGTGGCCTTTATAAAGCATTAATTAAACCTAATAAAACTAGATGGGTTTGGTAATGTTACTTGGGTAGTGAGTATCTTCATCAGTCTTATTTAGATTCTTCTATTTGGAACCTAATCGACAACAAAAACGACGCAATGGATTACCCGCTGCTACAAAATAATTAGGTTAGGTAGAAAAGTTCAAGAAGACTGTAGAAAATCGTATGGTAGGTGTTAAATAAACGAAAGACCCGGCAATTCGCATTCGGTTAAAAGGAAGCTTACCTAAATATTTCTCCTGTACATACTCTGTATAAACTGAGCTTGAAAAAGAAAAAGAAATTTGCTCATTAATAAAAACTTTGATCGACTCACACACATTACTGTTTGGCCAAATTTTGATTGGAACACCCTTTAGGTAATTATGTGGATCATGAAAGAATACTGAGCTGGTCGATACATGAGGCAAAGAATCATCATCCGGGATGCAACATTTAAATGTAGCTTCTCATAAACACTATTGTAACACGGATTTGTCTATAAATTCGATGCACTTTTCAAAATCAAACTGATTTGGGCCCATCCTACTATTACGCCTGAAAATTTATCCTTCTTCCTTCTTCTTCTCCTTCTTTGTGCAAAATAGCAAACAATTTTTTGACAAAACAGCCGAGGAACCGATCGTCTCACAAAAAATCGAATCACACTCTATAACAAGAGAACTGAATTTCTTCTCCAAAAGGTATCAACGTCCAATTTTCTGAGGAGCAAAACAATGCCACGGAGAAATCAACTTGACGTCCATCCATACGCACAGCCTACCTCGATCATCTCATGACACTCTTGCTTCTATATGTAATGTGCCGGAAACGACAAAGGGAGTGCTTATTTTGCTAGAACCGCTTGCCAGATTAGAAATTTCTGGGCTAAAAATTAATAAATATTTGAATACGGGTCGTCATCAGCTGTTCGACGAAGTGTTGTCCTAATGTAAACAGGGACGTTGTACAGCTTCTTTATCGATTAGGCGAATGCATCTTTTGATTCTTGTCCATTATTTTAGCCGGTCTCCCACTACCACTCTCATGAGCTACTCCTGAGGATGCCAGAATACGAGCATGGTTGAAAGTGGAACATTCTCGGTTTTAAAATGGTTCACAGTGAATTTTTTCCCGTTATTTATGTTCGTTTGATAGAACTGTACAATCTGCCCGCGCAAATCTTCTTGCTTCGACGGCATTTTAAATACAACTGAACAAGTTGGAACAAAACAAAACAAAATCTATTATGTTGGAAAAACAAAAGGCTTTGATTCAAATCTCTCTCTCTCTGCACGGTCAGCCATTTTTACTTAGTTTTGAGTCATTTTTGACTCACTTTTGCCATTAGTGGAGTCACTCAAATTTGATTAAAAGTAATTGGTAGGACTCAAATCAGATGGATGTTTCTGATTTGTCGACTTGTCAATCCCAGTTACATTCACTCAAATTTAAGCGACTCCACTTTCGACGAAAGTGAGTCAAAAACGACTCAAAACTGAGTCGAAATGGCTGACCGTGTGTGCACGTTTATGGTTTGATATGAGAGAGATAAATTCATTTTTTAGTTACACTCCCGCTTCATTTTACTCAATTTTTGAGTACAATTGTATGCTATCTCTTTATCTCTCACGGAAATGTTACTCAATTTTCGTAAAATGTGGATCAACTCAAAAATTGAGTTGATCCACTTTTCAACGAAAATTGAGTAACATTTTCGTGAGAGAAAAAGAGCATACAATAGTACTCAAAAATTGAGTAAAATGAAGCGGGAGTGTATATCCCGTTATAAGCGATAATATTTATATCTGCTATTAAAAACTTGTCAAATCACTAAAAGCCACATCCTTTTAGTGTTTAGTTTATCCTCTAGTAAATTCACCAGTGTGGAAATCATAAGTGAGCCATTATTTTGAGGCATTTGCAACCTGTTAAGGGGTAACCGACAGCTCCAACCGAGCAATCTCCGCTGCAGGTTGTCATTAGGGACTCTTTCTGAACCACGACCAGAGACCCTGGCCTCCTAAAACTACAGAATTGTCCCATGACAATGGCTCCGCGGATGAAGAGGATGAGGCGACCGTTACAAACGAGGAAATCATTGCGGTAGGTAAGTCGCTGAAGGTAAATAAAGCGCCAGGACCTGACGGTATACCGAAACTGACCACCAAGACGGCTATCTCACTGGCACCCGCAATGTTCAGGGCGGTTATGCAAAGATGTTTGGACGAGGACGTCTTCTCGGACGCCTGCAAAATCCAGACTCTAGTATTGCTACTGAAGACAGGAAAGCCACCAGGAGATCCAACAGCATATAGACCTAGTGATGGATAAGTTCCAGGAAACTGGAGCTAGCCCACCATAAGACTGAGGTCACGTTTGTTAACAACCGAAAATTTGAGCAACACGCAACGATTAGTGCAGGTAACTGCACAATCGAATCGAAGAGGCTGTTGAGGTACTTAGGGGTCAGGATCGACGATAAGGTGTCATTTATTAGCCTCATTGATTACGCTATCAAGAAAGCCTCTATCGCTGTATCGGCATTATCCCGCATGATGACGAATAGCTCAGCGGTACATGGGAGCAAGCGTAGGCTCCTTGCCAGCGTCGTCTTGTCCATAGTGAGGTACGGTGCTAAGAGCTTCCTCGGCTAATGTGCCTGACAGGTATGCCACCGAAGGTCGGTGTCCACTAAAGTTTGGTGGACTCACCGACTGATTCTGGAAATATCTGGATGGGTCGACCGGCGTCAAGAGGAAGTTATCTTCAATTTGACATAGATACTGTATTTGTCAAGAACAGGACACTTGGGACGCGGTAAACATGGCAGCCTCTCAGATTGTCTTACAGCTCCAGGACAAATGGCGAAACGACCAGCGACAGACTAGAGGGATCAACTAACTACTAAACCCTAGTGGCACACTTGTTGCATACCAGTATGAGAGACTGTTCATGACTCAAATAAGTCACAATCAAGTTGCTGTAACCATTTGTGACCAATGTGTGCTGCGTGGGAAGCCTTATGTAGTTGGACATAAGCGGGTGCAATGAAATTCTGCAAATTTCCAAATGTCATACGAGTAGGTTCTGTTGAAATAATAAGTTGTGGCCATAATTACGGGACATTCGGAACCTGTCTTACTATGTCTACAATGCGATGCTGACAGAATTGAAAATCATTAATTAAATTATGATCAGGGCTCGCTTTTGTGATCGGCCGATTGTAATTAGTCGATGATGAGAGATGAGACTCCTCAAGATGTGAAACAAACACAAACTAATAAATAAAATTGAAAAAAAAAAACACAAACAGATTAAACACTTATACTATTGGGATATCCTCCGGCTTTTCTTCAAAACTTTCGATTACAAAAGCGTTTTTCACATTTGATTAGTATTCTGAGCGAGAGCTCCCGGAACCGATTCTGGAGAGGTGTTACTTGTATCAGAAATTCAAGACTCATGTTGTGCGTAGAGTACATGAACTCAACAGAAAAACGCAAACATCGATATTGAATTCTTGCCAATTTTATAAGGTGACTTCATCGTGCCAAGAGAAAGGAGAAATATCCATACTCTAGTACAGTTTTTAAGATTATTCACAAGGTGAAAACAAAACTTTTGTGCAAGCAAGTATAGTTATATTTAAGGTGTTTTCAATTCATCTTGCTACGTCAAGTCAAGTCATTTTCTCACTAGATAATAGTTTTCTTTAACTTACCACTATTTTAAGGCTTCTGATTATTACTTTCTAGCGCATCAAAGAATTTGTCCAGGAAAAGGCAGCAACCTGCTCTACACCCAACACTAGTCAACATGTGATCAAATTTCCTGCACCTATAAACATCACAACAGCAAACAACATTGTAATGTTCTCCGGAAATTTTACCATTACGGAAACCATTCAGGAACCACTAGAGGTACGGTCATGATCTTACTGTCGAATTTGAAACCAACTAAAATCTGTTCCCACAGTTGGCCGTTATACCCAACCGATGCACAATGGACATGAAGACGTGTGAGCTTTTCAACAAAGTTACATTGTCCAACGTATGCCGCTACATCAACGATGATAAAGGCATGTTTGCTTCGTTCTTCAAAAGTGTGGAACCAGATCTCCGCTGTCCGATTAAACCGGGATTTTATGTGTTTGAAAACTCCGCTGTCGATCTTGCCTTTTTTGTAACATTTCCTCTTGAGGGGTACCGCTGGCAAACAAGTTTAAAACTTTACTCTAAGGGCCAATCCAAAAAGGAACTGTATTGTCTCTCAGCACAAAGTTCCATGCGATGGGTTAGAAAAACATAAAGTTCAATTCGTGGGGATGCGCTACCCTGTATGACAGGTAGATAATATCACTATTAGACTTGTTACAATCCGGTTAAGATCACTTATTTGTGACTTAATATAGTCGCAATCAGGTTTCTATAACCATTTATGGCGATTGTATGTTCCTCGGGATATTAAATTGAATTTTTGTTAATGCATGTAACGCATTAGGTATTAATAATAATAACAAATTTTCTTCGTCGATTATATCTTTGCATCCCAACAGCCTTGCAAAATTTTCTTCAAGACACAGTCCGGCAAAAGACGTTATTCTAGGCGAACTTTTCAAGCAGTTTCGATGTTCACCTTGATGTGTCAGATATTCGTCGTGAGGTTAGAAGAATGTTAAAAAACAATTCTCAAATTAAATGAGAGGAAATCACAGAAGAGAAATACATCCGTGGTTCGACTGGTTTGACACCCTTATTCCAGGTCTAGTTTGATTTCAGATTTAGCGTCGGAACTGCGCCCATTTGAAAAATATTGGGCAATCCTAAAGAGAAACCGCAAGAAACCTAAAAAAAGGTGTTTGCAAAGGAAGAGAAAAACAGTTCAAGGCAAATTGGCGTTCAGCATCGAATAAGGTGGATTTAAAGCGGTACAAAACTTGAAGGAAACGTAAAACCCGACAGTTCGCATTTGGAAAATCGGAAGCCTAATAAAATATTTTTTTTTGTAGACGATGAACTTCGAAAAGAAATAAAGATTGATAATTTATATAATAAACTAATCAGTGTGCAGGGATTTGTTGCATCAACAGTGGTGAGTGCGACACATAATCTGCCGGTCTTGTCGGTAAACGGAGTATGAGTCGGCAAATAGCATATTCGTCTAAGTATTTCCGTTGAGCCAACTTTAGGAAATCGCGTAATCGTCATAGCAGCCATCACTAAGGGTCAGCTGTCGGAAAAAGAGCTGTTGATTCCACCAGCGTTATGATTAAACAACAGGATATTCGAGTAAATTTGGACGCATTCCAACGAACTTATTTCACTTTAAACTCATTTGTTGTGCATTAGTCACTTCTATACTTCATGCTCGAAGTTTTCGCTCGACAATTGCCCAATATTTTTCGATTGGTCTGAACTAAGGGAAATTCGGAGGATTAATCTCTATGACGACGAAATTAACATTGTGTGCAGCATATCATTCTAGTACCTCCTTAGAGTAGTGGCAGCTGGCTAGATCCGGCCAAAACATAACGTTGATCTTGTGCTGCCAAATGAAGGGTAAAATCCGCTTTTTCAGACACTCTTAAATGTAAACCGTCGACGTCATTGTATGAGATGTGATGAAAACCTTGGTTTTAAGGCCACAACTGCTGATTGGTTGCCAAATCTTTAGTTTCCGAGCAAACTTATCAGCACAAAACAAATTTATACCAGGAAGGGACGTCCCCACAAGCAGCTGCCAGGTAAAATGTTCGTTCGGGGATTTGTTTATAATCCATTTTGACATATGTTTCGTTATCGATTAAAATACAGCCTTTAAATTTCATCAAAACTCGTTCGTATAGTAATCGTGCTCGCTTTTTGGCCAGTAAATTTTGTTTCAGCGAGTGATTCGGATTTCCGTCCCCAACTCAAACGCAGGGCTGGAATGGCTGTTAGTCGCGAGCGTGATGATTCCGACTACAAAGAGTGGGATTGTTTCTTCCTTTGAGCTGGTGGCAAGTACGCGTTCTTGTGTAGAGCAAGATAATAGTTGGTGGTTGCTTACTCCACTATAACAGCTAAAGGTTGTACGGAATCAAATTGCACCACTTTTAAATGGCTATAACTTTTTACTCGTAGGGTATTTTCTATTGAAATTTTGGGTGTAATTAGTTCAATGTGTATTTTTTTACGCTGTGTAAGCGTTCACTAGCAGAAGTGCAATCGTTGCGAAGATGGAGTCGGCAGAACAGCAGCGGCGCAAAGAAATTGTGCCCACGTACCTCGAAAATCCGGATCTTTCTCATCGTGCCATCAGCAGGAAGCTGGGAATGGTACATTCTACGATGTCTCGTGTTTTAAATCGGTACCACGAACGTTTGGCCATCGATCGGAAAGAAAAAAATGGCAAAAGTGGATCTCCGTATAGTGTTAAGGACCACAAACGGTTAGTTCAAGCTTTGAAGAGGAATCCCAACAGTTCAGTTCAAGATGTGGCGAAGAAGCTGAATCTACATAGTCCAAAAGGCGCCTAATCGCCATGAACGGCAGAATACGGTAGGTGAAACGGAAGCTCTACACCCAGATGTTGATGAAACCACATTGCCTCGTTATGGATGACGATACGTATGTACAAGCAGACTTCTGGCAGTTTCCGAGGCTTCAGGTTTTCACTGCTCTTCATAAATTCGATGTCCCTGAGGGCGTTAGAAAGCAGAAGATGTCAAAGTTTGTCAAAAAATATATGATTTGGCAAGAAATTTGCTCGGGTTGAAAGCGGAGCACTCCATTCGTGATAACTGGAACGGTCAATCGGCAGGTGTATCTAAAGGAATGCCTCCAAAAGCGTCTACTTTCTCTTCTGAGGTCACACGATGGGCCTACGATTTTCTGGCCGGATTTAGCCTCGTGCCATTACTCGAAAGAGGTTTTGGAGTGGTACAAGGATAAGGAGTTTAATTTCGTGCCGAAGCATCGCAACCCCCCGAACGCACCGGAACTGCAGCCAATTGGAAAGTAATGGGCCATCATGAAGCAGGCACTTCGGAAGCATCCTAAGGAAGTGAAAGATATGAAGAAAAAAGGGATTGCCACACAAAAAAAGTTGTTCAGGACCTTATGAGTAGTGTAAAAAAGAAGGTTCATGCTTTTGGATATGGAATTGAAATTGAATAAAACAAACATGAGAAAATATTCATAACATGTTTTATTTTACTCCCTGAAAGCTTGAAGATGATTGGTTGAACGGGCGAATTTTGCCCAATATTTGTGTGTGTCGCAATTTGATTCCATACACCCTTTACTTCCATGGAAGGGCTTAACAGGTCGATGAACACCGGTGGGTTCAGGCTTGGGAAAATGGTAGATTCGCAAAATTTGCGACCGAAACTATCGTAAATATTGCGCGCATTATAAGAAGCGACTTTTTTCGGATGGATGGTAAAAATGATCGGAAAAAGTTATTTTAACAAACCAAATTGTATTTAATTCATAAGAAATTGAAAACTTCACAAAAATAGTTCAACTTCCTGCCGCACCGCTATGTGGCAGTCGGAACTTCGGCCATAGGTGAAGAAGAAGCTTGTTAGGCATATTCTTCGTCGCCTTTTTGATCAAATCATAAGCCATAGCTGCCGTAAACAAACTGATGGAGCTGTCAAATTTTTACAGTATATACAGTTCTTTTCAAAATGATATGACCACCCTCGATTAATGAAGCTACCCTAATCAAGTGATGACAATCGATAAACGGTGTCACCAATACAAGTAAACGGCCTAAATCAGATGGTTTTGTTGATACGTGACATGAATGGGCAAAAAGTAAGTCAATAATCATTTTCAAAAAGATAAGACCACTTGGTGTATTTGTTCTGTTATTGAATAATTTATTGACAATTAGTACTTTTATCATTCAGTTCAAAACAGAAAAGGCTGGGCGAGCAAGAGCAAGAAAAATTTTGGCATTCAGAAAGATAGGTTGGGGAATCAAGAAAATTGCAAAAGAGATTTGACGTAGTCACGATGCAGTCTTTTTCTTAATTTTCTCAAAAATCCCGCTAAGTATGGCCGTTTGCGATCAGTTTTGCAACAAAATTAATAGATTCTTGTACTGGGCTTCAAATGGTGAGTTGACAACTTCTAACGGATGTCGACCGACCTCTGGTCCTCACAAGTTCCTAACCTCACGCCTCCACGAGTCATATGATCACAAAATACTTCCAGCTGAAACATGGAGACGCTGGTTGGCGTAGCCTGGGCAATGTTGTCAATCTGACAATAGCGAAGTGAGGGGGTGCGACCGGTAAATCATATCATAATTTTCCATTCTCATATCTCTCAGGTCTTCCAGGTCATCAGGTATTATAAAATAATTTAAAATTCAAAATTCATTTTTTTCTCACTGTTTATTCTGAACGAGAGAAGGAAGAGAATCACTGTTTATTTATAACCATTATCACATTTCTTCATTATCATCATTATCCTTTTTATCATTACTGGTGTTTTCAGGATTTATATTTTAACAAAATTTTGTTTATAGTTTCACCTAAAAGGTTATACATACTTTTAATTATTATATCTTATATATCCAATTATCATTATGATTTAGAAGTATCTAGTGCCTTGAGTAAAAGAAGCTGCAATGGAATCTATGGTAGGCTTTTGCACTTATTACCTAATGTATTTTTAAATTTCGGTTTGCAAATGGATCTTTTTCCAAATCTGAGCTGATCTGATTCGTGCAGCTCTATTTCTCAGTACTGTATCATAACTCACAATATCATTATATTTTATGATATTGTTTTATTGATTTTACTTTATAGATGATTTGAAAATTGTTTGTGGTATTTTTATGTCCATTTGTCTTTAACTCCCTGTCAATAAAATCTTCTCTGTTTTCCTTACACAGGAGCAATAGTTATTAGGCCAGCAAAAATGAAAGCGGATTGCTGTTATAAAATCAACCTCAAGCAGCAAATAGTGACCTTGGCAACAGTAAATTAAAATGTATAAATGTTAGTTTTGTAAAATTTACAAACTTTTTTAGGATACCTCAAACCAAGATTTTGGGAAATTGCTGCTATCGCTAAGAACGAACGAAAACGTGCTTAAGCGCGAAACCACAGAACACTATACTTTAACACTTTACAACATTTCTTATATTTCAGGATCAACCGAATGGAGATCATAAATAATAGATACGAGTGATTGCAGTATTTTGCATTTACTGAATATATACACTTAATAAATATTTCATGGGAATGGGAGGGACCATCAGGGCACCCGATTGAAACACTCTGGATGGGGAGAGTGGAAATGCCAACTCCCCATTGCTAACAGTTTGTGAATAGAGGGCGGGCTTTTCTCCCCGCCCATTGGGGCATCCTCATGTTAGATAGCTTGCTCTTTTGACCAATTGAAAGATAATCAGTGGTTGTTAAAGCTTGATCAAGTCTAACAGCGAGGAGAGCTCACTGCTATCGGACTTAGTTTCCGTGCTACAATGGGTGGTAGTACATATCATCATCATCAAAATTAATAGATTCTTGTGCTGAAATTTATGTTTTGGGATTTTATTTCATATGGCATCAAAGAAATATCCCACCACCAACCACCAGGTGGCAGGGTAATCGTATTTTTTAATGCACGCTTTAAACACGATAGACCCAAAAGAAGCGCTGGCACGGAAGTTCATCATGCGGAGAATTATTCCACATCTCGACCGCAGGGCCAGAACGACTCTGATATCAGGATAACGAACGGTTTTAAAGGCAGGTTCAGTTATATTTTGATATTTGACATTTTTCATTACGACCAAATTGAACACGCGTAAAAGTGAACCGTCGTGGGAAAAATGTCATATGACATTTCTGTACCGTTTTCTTCAGGTCGCGAAACATTTTTGTTGCCTCCAGCCGATGGTTTAAAAAATGTTGCGACATGGATTTATGTCACTCAGAATTTCGTTGATTGTTGGCTTATAACTGCATACATATGATGTTTATTATGCGGAATCAAATCATAAGAATGGATACTAACAACTTATAATCGAAAATAATCAAATAAGTGCGTTTTTAATCAAGCTATCAAAAACAGTCACAAACCATTTCTAAACTGTTTGAAACTGTCGGCAGAAATAGGGGGAAATTTTTCTTTTTCTGTTTTCTATCCCCGCGTTCCCTCAATCTGTACACACAAACTGTTGGTGGTGTGCGGGCCTCAAATTTCGCTGCGGGTGAATGGTTTGCAAAAAAATGTACAATGTACAGGTGGCTCTGGGCAGGATACAGCTGGCGCGAATGGATCGAGTGACTCGGGTCTCCCATATTGCGAAAGGCGCACTGGGCGTTCTGGGAAGGTTGCAGCAGAGGTGAGGGTCATCGGAGGTTCGTTTCGTTTGGAGAAAGAAACGGCGACGGGGTTCAATGTTAAGATTCGGTAATATCACTTCTTCAGCTGTTGATTCAGGTTGTCACTGTTCCGGTCCAATCCGAGCGATTTTGGTAATTTTCTTCAATTGGGAACATCAAACTCGTGGAACTGAATACTTGCATTCTAACAAACATGTAGGCGAATGTTGCATATCATAAAATATCTGGAACTTGATAGTTGTTGCAGTCCTAGGCTAGGACATTAAATGAAAAAAATGTTTTTTTCAGGTATACAAAACACCAAACGATAGTCTTGGTTTAATAAATAACCGAATATATAGTCACACACTTATATGTATAAATTAGATGATAAAATTATTACTTTGCACTAACGTGATCCTACGTCAATCCCGCAGCTATGTCCCTGATAAAGGGCGATACGGTCAAAATTTGGTCAATATCAACTTGACGTATTTCTTTCAATTTTGCATTTAAAAAACCTGAACACACTTCATTTTGAAGGTGTGTGTGTGTAGAATGTTGCTCCTATTTTGATTTTGGAATTCACTCTTCAGTTGTCAAAATGCCGTCCAAGCAAGAAGAGCAGCGTATCAAAATTTTGCTCGCGCATCGCGAAAATCCGAGCTACTCGCACGCAAAGTTGGCAAAATCGCTAAAAGTTGCCAAATCAACCGTTACAAATGTAATTAAAGTGTTTGGGGAACGTTTGTCGACAGCCAGGAAGTCTGGATCGGGGGGAAATCGAAAACCGGAAGCCGCTGAGACGACAAAGAGAGTTGCCGGTAGTTTCAAGCGAAACCCTAACCTATCTCTCCGAGATGCCGCAAATAAGTTGGGTGTATCGTCTACAACCGTGCATCGAGCCAAAAAACGAGCCGGACTATCGACTTACAAGAAGGTAGTGACTCCAAATCGCGATGATAAACAAAATACGACGGCCAAGCGCGATCCCGGAGGCTGTACACGACGATGCTGACGAAGTTTGACTGCGTGGTAATGGACGACGAAATCTACGTCAAAGCCGACTACAAGCAGCTTCCAGGACAGGAGTTTTATACGGCAAAAGGAAGGGGAAAGGTAGCAGATATTTTCAAGCACACGAAACTGTCAAAGTTCGCAAAGAAATATCTGGTTTGGCAAGCCATCTGTACCTGTGGCTTGAAAAGCAGCATTTTCATAGCTTCCGGGACTGTCAACCAAGAAATTTACGTGAAAGAGTGTTTGAATAAACGTCTGCTGCCTTTCCTGAAGAAACACGGTTGTTCCGTACTGTTTTGGCCGGATTTGGCATCTTGCCATTACGGTAAAAAGGCCATGGAGTTGTACGCCGCCAACAACGTGCAGGTGGTTCCCAAGGACAAGAACCCTCCCATCACGCCAGAGCTCCGCCCAATTGAGAAATACTGGGCTATTGTCAAGCGGAACCTAAAGAAGACCAAAAAAACTGCTAAGGACGAGCAGCAGTTCAAGGCAAACTGGCTTTCTGCGGCGAAGAAGGTGGACAAGGTGGCTGTACAAAATCTGATGGCAGGGGTCAAGCGTAAGGCCCGGCAATTCGGATTTGGAAAAGCGGAAGCCCAACTAAATATTTTTCCTGATTTTTATACTAATTGAACTTGGAAAAGAAATTTAATTTGAATCCTAGAGGGTTTGAGCTGTTTAGTGGAATACTTGTAACTATAATTTAGAAGAAAAAATTAGTAATCTCCATTTAATTCCAACTACCTTTGCTTATCTTCGACAGATACGCGTATTTCGTCTACAATGTGCAGACTTCTTCAGTGTCTCGTACTAATAACTCGACTTAATTTTTTTGATTTTTTAAATAAACGATTTCACCGATTTACACGCGTTTTCCCTTGACCAAATTTTGACCGTATCACCCTTTAAAATGGTCGGACGGCTGAAACCAGGCTCCCGCTCGATGGACTCTCCCTTCTCCAGAAGTGCCAGAATCTTGATGTAGATGTTTCTGCGATCGTATCCGGCCGACACGAAGTGGGTCACGATGGCTGACTTTTTTTTAGGCCCGGGTGGTGCAGGCCGTACGAATAACCCATAGATCGAAGTTGTTTCACTGTTCTCGTCATAGCTGCCGTAAACAAACTGATTGAGCTGTCAAATTTTCACAGTATTTAGACAACTAGTATATAGATCATTGCACCGAATGTATTAACCTCACTTTTTTGACAGTTCAGGGAGCTTGTTTACAAGGTGTTAGAATTTGAACCGCTCAATCAAAAATTTTCATTGGCTTTTTCCGGATTCTGTACGGTTAGATTCAGGAAATGATGTAAAAATAAGCACTGGTGTCTGTTTTCCTTCAATTTTACTTCAATCCTAATCTATTCAGAGCACAAATTCTCAAACGGATCTTACCGAAAATATTCTAAGTTCGCGTAAACAAGCTTCCTGAACTGCATTGATGACGCCATCGTGCAATGATCTATATTGACTACTGACCGGTGGACCAACCACCAGGTGGCAGGGCTATCGAATTGAAAATCGAACATTTAGCCGCTTTTTAGGCACGGTAGAAGCAAAAGAAGCGCTGGCACGAAAGTTCATCAGGAAGAGAATTATTCCAAATCGATGAATACTTGCCTGAACGAGGATGGCAGGAAAAAGAACGGCTTTGAAGGCAGGATACAGCTGGCGCGGCTGGATCGAGTGGCTCGGGGACTCCCATTTTGTGTTCAGGGAAGCTTGCAGCAAAGGTGACGGAGAAAGAAATGGCTACGGGTTTCAATGGGGACAATGGAGATTCAATGTTTCACTGTTCTGGTCCAATCCGAGCGATTTTGGTAACCTTCTTCGACCAGGAACATCAAAGTCGTTAAAACGAATACTTGCTTTCTAACATACATGCATTCGAATAAGGGTGCCAATCAAATAAGTTCCCAAAAATATGGAAAAAATCGGAATTTGAATGAAATATAAAAATTGGAATCATACAAGAAATATTGTTAGTAATAGTATTGAAACATCTCTTATTTGATTCTAAGCTATTGTCTTCATTTAATATGCGATAATTCAATTATGCGGCTCACTTATTTGCCATTAGTAAGTAAGATTTATTACTACTACTTCTATTTTTTGGGACAAAACTTTTGAGTATTACCCTTTTTTTGAAATTCGATGGCCCAAATTTTCCTATACATTCCATTGGTACTCTTATGTGCATGTTGTACTTCGTACAACATAAACAATTATAATCGTAGACTAGACATCAAATTAAGAAAAAAGAGCCACAGAGCATTAAATAGTCCTTTTTAGGGCCCCAAAATAGATTAAAAGAGTTGGATTTTAAGAATTAATCGATTATATAACCACATATGTAGTCTCACACTTATATGTATAAATTAGATGATACAATTATTATTTTACAGTGTGTCTCACAATAGGTGTCACCTTTTTTCAGTCTTGGTTTGTTTCAGCTGGGTAATTTTAACAGCGGTATTGATTATACTCGTTTTGACTGTATTCTTTTGACAGCTTACCGCCGCTAAATAAGCGATTCCGTTTGTTTATATTTGTCAGCTGCCATGGAAACCATACGGGCGCAAGTTTAAAAATTACATTTGCAAAAGCTTAAATCGTGTCAGTTATTCAATGCCCTTAAGCAGTTTGGAGTGGTGCCAAATGAGCTGCCAGAACGAAGATCAAATGTGTTAGGGAGCGAATAAGACATAATACAGCCGTATCAAGCCGTAAATTGAGCAAACAATTTCAACTGTTCCCTGCTTCAATGAACAGGCTCCTCAGGCAGGATCTGGAATGCAAGTCGTACTAGAAACAACGGGTTGACGGAGCGTCAAAAGCAAGCCAGGGTACAAAGAAGCAGAAATCGTTTGATTCGGCACGGTTACTGTGAGATTTTATAGGACTTTAAGTGCGGCTAAACGAATGCAACCCTTTGTTATTATATTTTTTTGAAATTAACTATATAAGAGGAACTATTTTTGATGAAATCATGTTACTTTTTATAGCTCGGAGAGATAAATAAAATGATTGAAAATTGAAACGATTGACCATTCATTTGATTTCAAAACCAAGAAAAACCCTGGTGCGGCTAAACGAATGCATCGCACTGTATTTGGGACCAAATTCCTCAGGAAATCGCGCGCAAAGTTATCAAGGAAAAGGGTGAGAGATTCAAATTGAATTAAAATGGTTTATTTCTATAACGTGTATCTTTCAAATGAAAAATAAATGCTATGATTTGGTTGATTTGTTTTGCTGTAATCTCATTTTCTTTTGGTGACACCTATTGTGAGACACCCTGTACAACCCAGCTGTGTCCCTGATATAACCCACCTCTAATTTATTTTTGACTGTATGTTACTGGCCGGTATTCCGGTTATAGTATCGGTTTTGATTTTGTATCTGATTTAAAAGATTGCGTGCCACTAGACGTGCCAACGGACGACCAAAACCTTATCTCTTTGTATTGATTGACTTCGCTTTTTTACTCTCGTAGGGTAGAGTGTTACATCGTCGTTCTGACTGGTTTTCGTTTTATCGATTATTTCACTGAACGCTAAATATATTGCAGTTCTTTTGGTGCCTTACCTAACAAATTATTAAACAAGGCCTAAGTAGTTAAGCTCTTTTTGTGACCTCATTAAGCATGAAGAAAATTATTTAAAAAACAATATGTGTATAACGCGTTGAAATAGCCAATGCTTAATAAATTGCCGTGTGATAGATTTCTTCTCATATAAGAAAGCATTGATAAGTTCGATGTTTGTTTTTCAATGTACCGAGAATTTCCACTATTACCGTAGGAGCGCTCTGAATCAGTCGTGTGTTCAGTAACACCCTATGTTACCCTAAAACAAATATTCGTCACGGAATTCCGACTACGCAATCAAATCCACCATTGATTGCAGTTCAAAATGATAAGCTGTGTATTCTATAACACTGTGCTGTATGCCAATCTTAAATCTCACTGATTGCTTCAAATGCAGCGATCTTATAAAAAGGATACTCCGGAGTCGATTTTCCTGCAGTAAGCAGTTGACCGAATCCGCGTTTAAAATGGCCGAACCCGAAAAATCTCAACAGAATACCGTGGAGTGGGTGGTGAAGTACCTTGAAGTGTTATTCAATACCATAAATCACATGCTGATAGGATACGTTACAATCTATTTATCGTACTTGACCTACATGAATGGGTTCAAAGGTATTCTAACATGGCATATGTTCCTTTGTGCAGTTGGTGTACGTTTGAAAGTCAAACAAAAGGCTAGTGAATCCTTCGACTAACGAGTTCCATTTCGCAGTACCAATTCTTTATGGCGGAATCGTTCCTGACGCTTTATTCCTCCAACTCGTGGACGATGCATAATGTAATCGATACAAAGCGACGTTTGCATTGGATTCTTCAACTGATAGGCTGTATTGCAATTTTCGTTGGTACCGGTATCGAAATCAAACTAAAAGACGATAACAACCGGAAGCATTTTAAATCCGACCACGCGATAACGGGTAAGTGTCAATCAACCACCTGATGAGATTATTCGATTGTACGTTGTTTTGATTACAGGCTTAGTTTCGATAGTATTTATTATCCTGTCAATGCTGAATGGATTGGCGTCGCTGTATGCTGTCAAAATCCGACACATTATCAAGCCCATCTACATCAAGTTGACTCACTATCTGTGTGGAATAGTGGCGTTCGTAATTGGTATGATTCATCAGCTGGCGCAGGATAACAGATTATGAAAATTATGTCTCCTCCCACCAGGTATGGTTTCGTTGATGTTGGAATACTCTCCGAGGAGGATGAAATCTGCGGAAGCTGCAAACATGCTTACTGTTTTCTCGTCGATTGTCATTGTGCTGACAGTCATTGGGGCCATGAAGACTATGTACGGTCAGCTGAGAGGCGTTTGCCGGTAGCTCGATGCGAAGGTGTACGAGATTTGTGTAACGATTAATAACTAATTCGCCTAGTTTAAATAATTATCAGTCATAACAAAGCTGCTTTGCCATGATCTTGCCCAAGTATTAGTTTTGCAAGAATAATCTGATTTGATCAGGAAAATCATCAAGAATAAAGATTATCAATAATCTTACTAAGTTTCTTTTCGTTAGCTTGTGATTTTTTCTATTCAGTGATACATAAGTATTAAAAAAATAAAACAGTTTTAAAATGCAAATCAATTCAGTTTAAGTTGGTTATTAGACGAAAAATAAGTCCATCGGTTGAAAGACGCTTAGTAAAATCACAGAGAACAGACATCCCAGCTCGAGTGCCCTTCCTGTGTAAATTTCTGTAACTGACATTTTAAAATTACAGCTCGTTTCCGTTGGTTTTGGTGAATCGTAAATTGATGGCGCCACCTGTGTGCCTCGGGATTTGATGCTCGTTGTCAATTTTAGTTTGGTGAAATGTAGATTTGGCGGCGCTGGTGTAAATTGAGAAAAACTGTTCGAGCCTGGATGTCTGTTATCTGTGGTAAAATCACAGAGAACAGACATTGATGTTCATATACCTTTTCTTGAAAAACGTGTGACAAAGTTAATATGGGCAGCTGGTATAGAAGGCAAGTGCTGAGAAAATCAAACAATACATTTCAGGTTACATTTACATGACAGTTATCACACAATTGCAGCGTCGCCTTCCAGGAGCATAACGACACACATTTGAAATGTAGTTTTAAAGCTTTACACAAGTAGCAGACCGAAGATGAACGTCTTTTCTCTGTGGTAAAATGTAAATATCTCAAAGTGGTAGACTTCAAAATATTGTTTTTTTAGTTTCCCAGACGAATTGAAATGAAAACTAGAATTCAAAAATAAAAGAAGATGCATTGGAGCATACACACTTGAAAATTATGAATTTTACACGAGACGTAATTCATGTTTGTAAAAAGTCGGGGAACTGAAAGTAAGATTTCGTATAAAATTATGTCTCCTGAAACTGACAAAAACACAATTCGACGAAAGATGTGTTTGATTGAATTTATAAAAAAGATCAATCATTTAACGCAGGTGTTATGTAGTTTTGTTTGTTTCCGACCTGAAGTCATATTTGGAACATGTTATTCGGATGTATCTTAACTTAGTTGATTGATCATAGATTGATGTATAATATTTTATTCTAATACTAGACTATACATTTGCAGTTTTAAGAGAAAGTTGGGTCAATCAAGCTCTCGTTCGAATAAGTAATTTTCAAACTGATCAAAATAAACAATTTGTTAACTAAATAAACGAATTTGTTTATTACTACTAACTACATTGGACTTACTTCTGACAGTGACTTACACTTAAAGGGTGTATTCGATAAAAATAGCACACAGAAAATCTTCTGTAACTTTTGAATCGTATGAGTAAAAAACCTAGAAATTTGAGTAGATCTTATCCATAGTGTATTATTTACATCTGTCAAGTTGCATAGTTATACATTCAGTCGTTCCAGTCATGTCGTCGAAACAAGAAATTGTCCGTGAGAAAATGTTGTGCACTCACAATCAAAATCCAGGGGCGTCCCACCGGTGGATTGCTAAAAGGCTTGGAATTGCAAATACAACTGTGTCTCGTGTATTAAGAACCTTCAAGGAGCGTCTGAGTGTCCAAAAGAAGGAAGGGAGTGGTCGTAAAAGTGGTCCAATGGACAGTAAAATGGCCAGGAAAGTCGTACAACAATTCAAGAACCGTCCAAACATGTCAATCCGAGATGTCGCTAAAAAGTCTAAGGTGTCAGTCGGTTTTGTGCAGAAAACCATGAAGCGTGCTGGGTTACATGTTTACAAAGTGCAAAAAGCCCCAAACCGGAATGAAAAACAAAACATCACTGCGAAAACCCGCGCCCGGAAACTTTACACGAAGCTGCTCACCAAATCCGGTTGCATCGTGATGGATGACGAAACATACGTCAAGGCCGACTTCCGTCAACTTCCTGGGCAAGAATATTTCGTTGCCAAGTCGAAGTTCGATGTTCCGGAGGATGTTCGAAAGAAGAAACTATCGAAATTTGCAAAGAAGTTTCTAATCTGGCAGGCGATTTGCGGATGTGGTGAAATAAGTTCTCCCTTCATCACTTCCGGAACAATAAACGGTGCGATTTACACGGAAGAGTGCCTTAAGAAGCGTCTCTTGCCATTCATTAAGAAGCACAAAGGATCAACTCTGTTTTGGCCTGATCTAGCATCCTGCCACTACGCTCGAAACGTAATGGAGTGGTACCGAGCCAACGGAGTCAATTTTGTGCCAAAGGATTTGCACCAAATTCACCGGAACTTCGTCCAATTGAAAAATTCTGGGCAATTATGAAAACGGAACTTCACAAACATCCCAAAACTATAAAAACAGAGCTAGAATTGAAGAAAATTTGGGTAAAAACAACAAAAACACTGGGAAAATCGGTTGTACAAAATTTGATGGGTGGAGTGAAAAGGAAGGTGCGGGCATTCGGGATGGGAGACGAAATTGAATAAAACAAATGTTGTAAATCAAAACTCATTAGTAGTTCTTCATTCCCTGAACATTTCAAGAAAATCCGATAATCAGTTTAATTTTGATGAGTATATATGTGTGTGCCATTTTTATCGAATACACCCTTTAAATCAACAAATATACTAGCTACTCTATCTGATTCCACTTCACCCTACATTCAAATCCACGTCAAAAACGTGTGCCGTCTTCAATGACCAGATAAGCGTATGTCCAATCTGTTGCACGTATTACTGAGCTACCGTATCGGAAGTACAAAATCTCAGTAGATTTGGCTTCCGACAATAGCCGGTTTCTAATCATGTTTTTTTAAAATATAAATTGAAGTGGCGTCACGTTAACAGTGAACATTCACATTGAGTTGCGTCAAGAATCCCCTTAGACGTTAATTCAAAAAGAAATTCAACCGAATCGGTTGTGAAATACACGGAGGTTTTGTTCAACACCATTTAACACATTCTGATTGGATCTGGCACTATCTATTTGTCATACGTGAGGCTATATGAATGGAGCTAACAATTTCCTAACAAAGCACTTGTTCCTTACGGCAGTTGGGGCTTGTATATCATGAAAACAATTTCGATTGGTTACTAATGGAACAGTTAAAATGTTCGCAGTACCATTTTTTCATGGCGGTATCATTCCTTAAGGCTCGAACGCAGTTATAACGGAAGCGGAATGACGACGGCAGCGGAAGAGCCCAATCTGACTAAACCTACTTGTCGGATAGAAAACTGATTAGATCCAAGTTGATTCCAATTGGACATACTGATTTCATTTGCGACAACTGTCAAACTTGCCGTTCCAAGTCGCATTACGTTTGGGCCTTTACGCTCTACTCAGCAAACTCGATGGTGAACACACCTGAGATGAAGTGACGTCTACATTGGATTCTAAAGGTGATTGGATGTGCTGCCGTTTTTGCTGGAACCGCGGTAGAAATTTACGTACTAGGAGAACAGGAAACGACAACATTTCAAGTCAGCACATGCAATAACCGGTGAGTCAACGTGAAACTTACCCTCACATTTTGAATCGCTACTGTTGTCACTTATCGGGTGGGAACCTTTTATTTTTGGTTTGATTACAGGCTAAGTGTCGGTTATTTTTATCATCTTATCAATGCTGAACGTATGAGCTGCTCTGTACGCGGTGAAAATCAAACATATCATCAAACCCATCTACATTAAGCTCAGCCATTATCTATGCGGAATAGTGGCATTTGTGATAAGTATCGTAGAATTTGATTTTATTGCATGAAACCAGTGATTAAATTAATCATTTACAGGCATGACTTCACTGGCTCTGGAATATACCCCGCGGCGTATGCAGTCCAAGGAAAATGTAAACATGCTCATCCTTTTCACCTCTATTGTTTTGACATTGACCGTAATTGGAGCCGGCAAGACGATGTACGGCCAGCTGAAAGAGAACTACGGTGGCACACCCAGTATCGAGAGCATCACATTTTGATGACAACATCCTGTGAACAACAAGACAGAGTTCAAGGACAACTAAATATAACTTCCAATAGCGTAGCAATGTGCTGTGTATGACGGATATGGATTCGGGAAGCAGTACTGAAATTAAAACAATTGCCCAATATTTTGTGTATCTTTATCGAACCAAAAGCGATGCATATAATGTAAGTAAATATAGAATGAATTTTTGATTTTGCTGATTTTTTTGTGTGTTTAAGGAGGCGGAAAAGGTGGCTCTCCGAATTTTTCGATTTCGCTTTTAAGTATCTTGCTATGAGGTGGCCAGTGGAAAACCACCGATTGCCTGTCAATATGCCAAATTTGGAAGTCGTCTATATAGAGCTATCTCAAATTTTAATATTCCACCTACTCAAAATTTGACACGAGCCGCTTGGATTTGGACGAAATATTGCAAAATATTCAGTATAAATGTTCGGATAAAAACTGGAAAAATATTAATTTTACTAAACATTTGTTCACAAATATCGTCACTTCAATTACTTGCGAATAGAGTCTCCTCTATCCTAACGAATCGTTCCGCCCGAGAATCTTATACCTTTTTGCTTATTTTTCTATCAATTTTAAATGTTTTTTATTAATTAATTATTGTTTATTTTCTTCTCTTTTCAGATACTCACTCTTTTTGGATACTTAATACCGTACCACGATCCTACCTCAGGTTAGGTTTCTGATCCGGCTCTCTTCGGTCGTAATGATTATCAAGCTAGTAAGTATTATTTCACATTACTAGAATATTTTCATTACTAAATTCACATTTCTTCTTCTACTTACAGCTACGGTTCCAAAACCTTGTCCTTCGTTACTTCAAACACCTTTCAAATATATTAAATATTAACTATTCTACCGAAACTAGGATTTTCAATAAACGACTCACTTTCGGCACCAATGGAATAATCTTTGTTTTGATTTCATTTTCCTTTTTTTGTCTCTACTCTGCTTTATCATTGACAGTTCGCTTTCGTTTTCATCCATCTGACATTCGGATCGGTACTCGACGACTACACCGACTGGTTACAGTCGATGCCCGGTGTTGTGGACAATAAAGGCTGGGCTACAATGGGGAGCGCAACGGCGCGGTGCAGCAGTTTTTGACATAAAATATATGGATTAACTGTCAAAAGCTGCCGCAACGCGCCGTTGCGCTCATTATTGTAGCTGGGCCTTAACAGAATGCGTTTTTTGACAAAAGGATATATTGATTGGACTCAAGAGTAACTTTAAAGGAGCGCTAGTGAGTTTTTGATACAACAGTTATAGGAAAACAGTACGTCGGAAATCGTTCGTTTCAGAAAAATATTGTCTGAGAAGAAGCGTTAGGGGTTTTTTAACATGAAACAATCATTATTAAAACTTAAAATTAAAATTAAAATTTAAATTTCCAAAATGCACTATTTCTATTTTTTAATATTTCGATAGTAAAATATGGGCAAAAAAGCCATTGTTTAAGAGGTTAGAACAACATGGACCAAAAATGGTTAAAACAGTTTTCATAGGGAAGATTTTCATAAAATTAATATATGTTTATTAAAAGTACCTTTCAAAACCAAAATATGATTAAACACCAGATTTCTAATCGAAATGAGTGTATTGTAATGTTCTCCCTAAAGGTAACCATTTTTGAGATATTTTGAGTTTAATTTCATGAGTGACTAAAAACTTAAGAAACACGCAAGTTATTCGAGATATTCCATCACCAAAACTATATTCCAACAACTTTTTTTTATGATTTTCACCGGATTGGATTAATAATTTTAAAGTTATAGGAGATTACTTCATCTTTATTGTTATCAATCCCACAACGGTAAACCCAGCTTAACAGTAAACCAAAATAGTTGTGTTGATGTGGCTTTTAGTTATATGTACACAATAATGTGAAAAAGGATCAAAATATTGCTATCTACGTGAACGTGAAAACTGTCGAAAAATCAAAGATTTCGAACAATGGATGCTAAAAGAACTGGGAAAACGAAACTTGATTGAATTATGTTATGAGCAATGGATTTCTACTGATGAGTGCGATATAGCAACCATAGTAAAACCGTTGGATGAATTTGTGTCATACTAAAAATTTGAAAAAAATTGTAGCTCATGATTTCATTAAAAACAGCAATTTTCATTTACTGAAGATAAAAAGCAGTTTTTGCTCAGTAAATTTTGTTTTCATGAACAGGGAATCATGCCATTTCGGACAGCTTTTCTGCAAAAAGAACACAAGCCCTTCCAAAAGCTACTCTCGTATCAAAACAACCGTTCCTCATGCCAAGACAGTTATATTGCTATTCCGAACACGTTTGCAAAGTTTCGGCTAAATCTAAAATACTGAAATTTGTCATTTACTGCTTTCGCGTGGAATTGCTCCATATCTCACAACATTGTGATTGGCTGGGCGGAATGAAGATCATGAAATCATTGGATATTCGACCAAGTCCCCCCCGGTTGGTGCAACACCCAATTACTTCTAGAGACTTCAATTTCACCCAAATTGGGTTAATCTTTCAAAAGTATTGTTAGATGAATTGGAATAGATTGCTCTTTAGAGATCGCAGCAAGCCGTGCTTGGAAACTGCCAAGTTTTGCTTTTGCTGCGTCGTTTTTGCGAAAAATACCAACGAAATTTTGTTATTCATCCTATATAAAAGTGAAATTAAAAAATCTCCACTTGCTCTCCGTAAAACGTAGTAGACGTAAATGTTATCGACTCCCTCTTAAAATATGTTATGGTCGTGTTTCTTCAGATGATTGGTGCGTCGATAATATTTGTCCCGTTTCTTTTTTTTCAGTGCTCCACCCCCGCATCCAGAGAAACTTGGAACTGAATTAGTTGAGGAGCATGGGTGAGGTCGTTTTATGCCATCGAATATGCACACAGAAAAAAAAGGAATTCTAACAGGCGCGTAAAAATTACCCTCGTTTGATTGCAAGCCAACGGAAGCGTGCTAAACGCAATTTTTTGCAATTTGTTTGCAATCTTCCATACATTAGACAAGAGTTACATACCAGAACCAACCAAATACAACAACAACAACAGGCCATCCAGACAACGACCACATCAGATCGCAAAGTCAGCAGTAAGGCCACCGCACATGGCAACACCGAGTCAGCATCATTGTCAACGACCGATCGAATGCAGACTCATCAATTAAAAACGATAAATAGGACTCCCGCACCTGGAATGAGGTCAGTAATTCTTCATACGTAGTGTAGAACCTTTGTTAAGTTTTAATATTGTAATTGATTAGATATTTGATGTGAATAAATAGTGAAATAGTATTTTGAAAAGCCTATCACGGCCTCGATAACATAATTCTAGATCGAGGTGTTATCTGACTTGAATTTACATGACATATCCCATTAATTGCCATATCCAGGATTCCCTTCGGGCGCACTATATAACGCAGAAAATGTTCTGCACTTCTTGTTTTGTTTAATTTCGCAAGTTGTCATTGCCGCAAATATTACCATTTTCCCTATTATCGACTCGTAAAACACTGGCCAGCCTGAGCAGTTGTAACATGTTGTAAGTGCATGACGAATGTCTTGTTGAAATTATTTGACAACCCTTATAACACGTTATAACCCACAATCAATATGCAACTGATTTGAAATTGGTTCACTGTTGTAGAACCCCTAGGACCGAAGTACACCCTGCAGTCTGCACCTTGCAATATTTTTTGCGCTTTTCTGTACCTTTCGGTACTAGTATCTTTGTTGTTGTTTTGATTCGCTATGTTATTTTGACACAATATTTGAGAGTGTGTTGGTGTGAGTAACATTATTAGGGGTGAATCATCAAGCTATGGACCGAGCTTGGGACCGGTGTGCTACACAGCTCGAAAAAGTAGTGTGAATTTCTGTGCAATATCATGCACATAAATGGAGCGTCACAAAACATATAAATTTAAATTATTAATTGTGTAAAGTTCTGGGACATTCCATACATTATCGATAATGTTGTTTGCAAAAGCTTATCTTTGTTAGAACTCTTTCATGCAAGTTGCTCTTTCGTGTGGAATGAAATACAATTTCACATGCTCTGTTATTTACATCACAATGAACATTCAGATTTATTTTCTGTGTAGTAATTCCTGAGCCAAAATATATATTCATTTTCTTCATGACTATCCACCTGCTGTTATAACTCTGTAGTCTGAAAAAGGCATAAGACGTACAGAAGCAACTCTACGCGTAAACCCGTCAAATTTTAAACGGAAAGAATCTGCACAGTTTGAAAGAATCAGTTAATTTTCTGCGTTATCTAATGCACATAAATGGAATGCCAGATTTGGCAGAAAATAATGGGATGTTTCATGTTAATTTAAGCCAAATAACGCTGGAATCAGGTTTGTTGCATGGAAGATTTCAAACAATTTCGTTGTTAATGCTTGCTTTGGTTTGAAATCATATGAGGGAAAATTTTACTTGCCAAAATCCTTTCTTTTTTTTCTGTGTGTCTTTTCCAAAGTTCCTTTTGAAATGACACAACGAAAATCAAAAGTGAGAATTACAACCTGTTTTTACAACATTTCAGACAGATATTCCAAGCTTTCACCGCCTCGCCGACACAAGCGGGGGATGCTACAGTGGGGATGCCTCACGATGTACTCAATTTCAATATACCTCGAATTACTGAAGTGATAAAGCCTGTCCACGTTAAATTTCGGACACCAAAAGAATAGCAGCAAAATTTACACATAATTCATCACAACTGATTGTTTATTTAGAATTAATAGAGTTATATCTACATAAGAACAATTGATTAAGATGTTAATCTTCTTTCTGTTAAATTCTCGAGCATTCTGTGGTACACCCGTAATCAGGTTTCACACAGTATCCTCAGATACGCCTACTGTGACGATTCTCCATCTTCCCTTTAAATCATCGGTACTATTTGCTTTCTTCTTAATTTTGAAGAGTTTCCGCTTAACTAGAGCCCAGTATTCTCCCTGCCCTTCGGTTCAGAAAGGGTATGGGCGCGTTCTGCCAGATTGGTTGTGGCAGATTTCATGTGTGAATAGGCTGCCACATAAATGTTCAAAAATGCCTGAACCAAATGTACAGCTTGTAATGATCATTTGAAGATGTTTTACATAGAACAAATGTCGCGTAAATTGTATGAAACATTCATTTGGCTTGTCATCTAACAACAACAAATCATTACACCATTTTTGTACAATGCACAAAATGAATTTCGTGAAGACCAACCAATCACTGCTTGTCTTCGATCGTACTCATAAGTGTTGGTGTTTCTGCTGGAATAGCGGGAGTCATTAGTTTATCCCAAAATAGAAATGAAGCGCCGTCGAGAGTGAGAACCTCATGCACAATAATCCTGTAACTTCTCACGAGTCCACATGGTTTAGTAAGATCAACCACGGACTTAATAACAGCTTTTCCTAAAAATATAGGATCGAAACCCATGTCAGAAACATTAAAAATTCGTGGTGACTTTTTTTTTAATTAAATTTTGAGCCGATAAAGAAGATCTGTCAGTCGTTCATGTACCACCAGAGAGACCTTTCTTTTTTATTGGTAACAAATTACTCGTAGGACTTTGAATTGTTTTCTTAGAATGAACGAATGTTCTTTCTGCGTCAACTAATCATTAGTGCTTGTGACAGTTGCACGTGTGGCATTAAATACGAAGGTAGCTCCTTAAAAAGTACAAATCGAATACAGTCAAAAAGTACATAACGAATAGATTTGTTAGTCATACCTTGGGTTTCGTAATATAAACGAAAATTAATTTTCAGTGTAGTGACCGCTTTTGCAGACATTCTTCCCCGTACACATCCTTATTGATAGCGGTAGAGACGCAACTTTTAGATTATCAAATAATTCTTCGGGAACTAAAGGGTGTCCACGATGAAATTGCCACACTATGAAATTGCCCTGACTTTTTAACCGTTGGGTAGAATTTAATGAAAATTTGGGTGGATTTAGTTCATAGTGCATCATCCTGCAAGTTTTAAATCCTGTTATATCCTGCAAGTTTTAAATCCTGTTACATCCTGCAAGTTTTAAAGTCCTGTGATCAAAACTCGCGGAAATAGAGTCGAAAGAACAGCTCGTGCGTGATAAAATCTTGCGCATTCATCACGAGAACAAGGATCTCTCGCATCGTTCCATCGCTAAAACGTTGGGAATCGCGAATTCAACGGTGTCGCGAGTGATTAAGTGGTTCGAGGAACGGTTGACCACCGATCGGAAGCCTAGAAGTGAAGGAAATAGTATTCCGTACAACACCAAAAATCACAACCGCGTAGTTGGGGCCTTCAACCGAAATCCGAACGCCTCCGTTCGGGATGTGGCTAAGAAGCTGCACCTAAGCCGAAGTTTTGTCCAGAAGGCCAAAACTAAGGCTGGGCTTCGAACGTTCAATTTACAAAAGGCCCCTAATCGCGACGAGAAGCAGAACAAGTCCGCCAAAACCCGTGCCAGAAAGTTGTATCTCAACATGCTGACGAAAGTTGAATGCTGCATCATGGACGACGAAACATATGTGAAGGCTGACTTCAAACAGATCCCCGGCAACCTGTTTTTCACGGCCAAGGATAAGTTCAGCGTTCCGGAGCATGTCCGCACTCAGAAGATGTCCAAATTTGCGAAAAAATTCCTGGTTTGACAAGCCATCTGCACGTGCGGGAAGCGAAGTGCACTTTTCGTGACCCAGGACACGATGAACGGACAGGTGTACATAAAAGAGTGCCTCCAGAAGCGGCTGCTTCCTCTCCTGAAGGCTCACAACGTCCCAACAATCTTCTGGCCGGATTTGGCCTCATGCCACTAGTCCAAGGACGTGCTGAAGTGGTATGAGGACAATAAGGTCAATTTCGTGCCGAAAATGTTCAACCCTCCCAACACTCCGGAGCTCCGCCCCATCGAGAAGTACTGGGCGATTATGAAGCAGCACCTTCTAAACGACCTAAGGTAGTGAAGACAGTCGAGGAACTGAAGAAAGTATGGGTTTACATGCAAAAAACGGTTGATTCACAGGTTGTGCAGAATCTTATGACCGGGGTTAAGGCCAAGGTGTGGGCATTTGCGTATGGACTGTAAATAAAATACGAATAAAATGGTAAAATGAAGTTTAATAGTTATTTCTCAATCCATGAAAATTTGATGGCAATCGGATGAAAACTCGAATTTTGCGAATCAATTTTGTGTGTGGCAATTTCATCGTGGACACCCTTTAGGACACTTTCTATGTCCGGATATGCTTTGCAACGGCGTTCTTTTGCATTGCGGTATAAAAAGCCAGACCTGGTAGCTGTTTTTGAGTACGTATCTTTCATCGTCCATTATAATACATGCAAATGTTTGGAAAAAAATGGTATAAAGTTTCTTTTTCAACTTTATGCTGTGAAAATTTTGCTTGTCATCAAGGTTGGGCACTTTTTTCACTTTGTACGACTTCAGTCCTTGCCCCTGATTCACCTTTTGTACGTATGATTTTGACTTCCCAATTTTGCGGGTCACATTTCGCACAGTTAGTAAAAAATGCATTTGCGCAGTTCAACTTAATTTGACGCCATTGAGCTGAATGTAACAAGAATGTAAACATGTTGTACAACGAAATAAAGTGGAGAGCTTCAGCTGTCATGTAAGTGAAACGTTTAAGCGATCCATGAAATAATTAAAAATCTACACTGAGAGAAAAGTGTCCGAAATTTAACCTGGACAGGCTGTATTTAACCCAGTTGCGTGGAGGAAGTAGAGACTTTTGCTTCCAGTTTAGTACAGAAGAGTTTCCTTTGGAATTACAGAAGACATCCCTCAAAGCAAGATCTCGTCGGTTAGTTCCTGTTCGAAAATGTACTAATGTATTTATCATGGTTTTTGACAGTATAAAATAGAAATCAAATAACTGGCATCAACACAAGGATGACCAGTTTTTTACCTAGATCAACGCTCATCATTCCACACTTTGCTATATCGTTAGAAAGTTGAAATATTTGAAGGTGTTCTGTATGTTTGCAGATATGCTCATAATGGTAGTTTATGCTGTGATATGGAAATTAGTCAACCCCGTCGGTGATTTTATTTAAAACGAAACTATTTATTCACGCTTTCATCTGCTAAAACTGCATCTTTACATTTTTTGATAGGCGTTGTTGTCCTGGTGAGATTTAGGCTACGGGTTTTCAGCTATTTCTCGAGTAGTTTTCAAACAGACGTATCTGATTTTGCAAACTTTGTTTACAAAATCAGATACGTCTGTTTGAAAAAGTACTCGAGATTTTCCTTTCATTTTTTAATGGTAATACATGATCAGCTTGACCCGTTGCGTTCTTTCCCCACCCCTGCCATCATCGTTTCTCGTTTATTTATTTTTTCTGTTATCAATATGATTTGCATTCAGTTATTATGTCTAGCTGTTAAAAGTATTAAAAATGTCGCTTGGTCTTCCGCTAAAAATATAAAATATATAAAAATTAAATTTTACGCATACATCACAATTTTCGTCTAAATTTTAAGATTAAATTTGGCCGAAAGGGTTCATTTCTGTAGTTACGGTTAAAAACACATTGTCTAGATTAATTACTTTTAGGTGTAAATATTTGCAGCTGTTGCCTTTGCATTTTTTTCTTCATAAATATAAATTAAAATTTTCGATTTTTCAAAATCACCAATTTTTCTAACTAAATTTTTGCTCCTCAATTAAAATCACATTTTTGTTTGAATAAATAGATTTTTCTCGCATCGAAAAATTCATTTGCCTCCAGGTTGTATGTTTGCATTTGATCAGCTTGGCTGTGGGATTTGCTCTTTAATGAAATTTTTGGAAAATAAGAAAAGAAATTGATTTTGCATGCAATTGATAGAGTTGCAGGCGAAACTGAACGGTTGTTAGTATGGACAATGAGCGGATTCTGAATCGTTGTTGGATGTGTATGTACAATTTATCCGAGTCCGGGTTCTATTGTATTAATGCTGTGCTACTTGCTACTTGCTAAACTATTGTAATCGTTCTATCAGTATAAGATGGGAGTAATTCGTAGGTGCGTTGTTTAATCGTAATTGTAGTGAAACTATCAGTAGCTCTGCGGAAGGTTAAGAGATTAGAATGTAAAAGTAGTCAACTAGTAAACGAAAAATCACCACCACCAAATTAAGAAAAAAAAATAAAAAACTCACTGTTTACAGAATACCGGCTATGGAATGTTACTCGTAAGTGCTATGATAAGTATGAAGATAAGAATCACATTTACTTGAGCTTATGTTCTGGTTGTCCGTTCATCGATTATAAGTTATTTGCAAATAAAACCTTGCCGCTTGATTTGTTCGTCTCTAATATAAAACTATATATCAAACAAAAAACGTAATCATTAATGCATAAAAACAAATCCATTAAATTAATAAGGAATTTTCACACGTTAGGATTCCAAAAAGAAGCAAGTACGAGACCAATGTCAATGCTGCTCGGGCAGAGCAATTATAACAGGAGATGCACTTCTTGGAATATGAACTTGTTGTTTGTTTGTTTTGATGCTGTCGATTCTTAAAAACTAGCTTTCATCGCAGATCATCGTTCAACTATTGATATTGCTGCCGCCGTTGAGTTGGTTGTGAGCCATCTGGAGGATGTCCTTCTTCTCCTTGGGGAATCGCAGCTCTCGCCCAGCCAACCGAGCAGTCTCTAGTTCTCTTTCGGCAATCGCCAGCTCTCTGCTAAGCAGTCCAGGGTTTTCGTGTTCCCGTTCAATCCAATCAAGAGCCATTTGCTGACGCATTTCATCATCGAGCGAGCGGTTCGAGTAATGGGCTACCACCTCCTGTCGGGAGCATTGCCTCTCGCGCATCGCCTTCAGCGATCCGTTCCAGTGCAGGAGCTGGAACACCGTCATCAACTCCTGGAACTCGAGCATCGTTCGACCTTTGTTGGTTTCCAGCATGAATCTGCAAGTGAATACGATTGGATTAGTATTCAGTTTTTAAAAGAAAGGGTCAGAACAACTCAGCCTTACCTAAAAGCTCCGATTCCCGTGTCCGGTCCATCTTCTTCTTGGTTTTCTCCTTTGAAAGACGCTCGAGCTTCCTGGACTGCCTTTTCGATGAAGTCGTCGCTAATCCGGCGGGACGGATGCTCATTGAAGACGGAATTCATTAAAGCTATCTTGGCGGAACTCCGTCGGGCCTCGGCTTTTGTGGGGCAATTCTGGAATGATTGGCCAATATTGGCACCATTAGTCACAGTTTTGAGATTTTTTATGATGTAACGCAGATCATACCTGAAAGCTTCCGAAACAGCTGCCACCGGGTAGGGTTACGTAGCAAACGTAGGGTTGACTCGTCGAAGGGATGGATTCGTATATCACAAGTGCGCCATTCTTTAGCTCTGCTCCCCGCGCTGCCTTCATCTGCCAGAACTCCTGTAGCGCTTCGACGACATTTACTGTAAGTTGATGAGAAAAATATAAGTTAGTTTAAAATAATGGGTAAGCTTGGATTCATTTAGAGCAGTAGCTAAAAGTTACAAATCATTCTGAAAATTGATGTAAACCTGCGTTTGTCAATCTACGGTGTCCACTTGTAGGTTCACTTACAAGGAGTCTCGCCATCAGTTTCAGAAAATTATGCAAATGGACATTATTGAGATTTTGTTTAGTTATTTACTCCACTATTAAATTTCAGCCTTAGTGTTTCATGGTTAGATTTTTATTCTAGTCGAGTATCTCAGACTTATATTGGAATGACTTGCCTTTAATCGATTTTATTGTACTTGAACATTTCTCGATGAATTTTTCAAACGGACGTATCTATTTGATTTTGTAAACAAAGAGGAGGTCATATTCAAACGTTAATTTCTCAAAAGCTCTGACTTTTACGGAAAGTAGCATCACTCATCGGTATGGAAAATGAAATTCCTTGTGTTGGCGGCCTTAGTTTGCAAGAATGTGCTGAGGATTTCAAGAATTTAAGGTTTGAATCTTACTTCCTTTCTTTGTTTACAAAATCGAGATACGTCTGATTGAAAAAGTACTCGAGATTTATTATTATATCTCGGGATTGTTTCGTTGATTTTTTATTGCCTTT
>JASCZW010008824.1:0-47223 GCA_034211315.2 Aedes japonicus
AGTGCGATTTCACCCGCACTGTACGGACTTTTCGCGAGCTCAGGGTCGATGTGTTTCCTCCTCGTAAGGTTTTCTTCCTCCATAAATATACCCAAACACTTAGTTCAGCAAAAACATGCGCCATAATTTTCTCTACACTTCGTCATAAGATTACTTAAAAAAAAATTAAATTAAAAATTAGAATGAAAAAACTGATTTTTTTTGGGACAACCCTAATTTACACCAGCAACATAGCTCCGAACTGAAGCAATGCACAAGCGTCGAACGCTCCAGTCCTGAATGAGCAGCAGGAAGCGTGTTATATGGTCTATTTTAAGATATCCTAGGGGCACTCGTAGATGAATATAAACATACGTCTAATAAATTGCATTGAAAGTTGCCATACATGCTCACACCAATGGAAGTATTAACGTAGGACTACGTTTCTCTTTTCTATACCGGGTGTCATTTCAAAAATTTTAAAAATAAGAGCCGTTTGACTGAACAGAATGACTTCATTTGTTCACTCATTGATCAGGCAAACTTGCAAATGATTTTGTTTAAATTTTCAATTAAGTTCATCAAGTGTAAGTAGTTCAACTTTTTACTTAAAAATGACCTACTTTTGCTCCCATACAAATCAGCATACGAACAGGTTGAAAATATGGTTTTCCCTTTCCGGGTCCTCAAAAGTGGGTGACAGATAATTCAAATTGTCTTCTTCTTTTTATTATATTAGGTTTTATTTTATGTTTAATACAGCAATGACATGTTCGTTTCGTTCGGGATAAGGGTGATGTTGTGGGAGAATGATCACTGTATCCTAGTTGCCAACCAAAATGAAAAAAAAAACACATAATCGTTGACAGAATTCAAGTTTTATGCGGGGAAACCGCTTTTAGATTTTTAATGGTGGTGTGATAATGATGGCTCTTTAAATCTTTCGATTCTTCAGCCTTCATAATTATATAATTCATTTAATTGCACTTAAAGATTTCAGTATACATTCATCGACTTCTGGTTGAGCTGTATGGAGTTATATATCATCTAATGATTATTTGCATATGACTGTTATTTTAATTTGACCCCATCGTATTATTTTCATCATATCAGCACTGTATATTATTATTTATTATATATATTTATATGTATTTTGAGGTGTTTTTCTATTATTGTAGATCATTGGATATAAATAAAATTATTGAATGCTTTCCAATTTTGCTGATTATGTTTATCCATATATCATGAATACATACATATTTTTTAATTTTTAATGTATAATCAAATGTTTTATGTTGTATTTGATTGCAAAATGATCTTCACATTCCAGATTAACATTCATCTGCCACTAATTGAGCTGTAAAGATGCAACAAGCTGCATATTATTATCATATGCCTATTAATACTGTTTTAATTATTTCATCACATTTTTTAAAATTACAGGATTAATCCAGCATTAACTTCTAACACAGAGCGCTGATTGTATTTTATTTAAAGGTTCTGACTTCAACTGTTACATGTTATTGCTCCCTAGAATCAGCAGAAAGGAAATTTCGACTTGTAAGATATACAAGTTTGAAAACATTATACAGAACAGGCTACCCCTTTTCCCGTTTTAAACTACATACACTTTTTGTACTTATTTCCTTTAAATATTGTATATATTATATTACATGCATCGCATTATATTTCATTGAATTAAAATATTTAAATACTGGGAGGGGAGGGTGCATCAGGGCATCATTGAAGTTGCAATTGGACAATGGAGTGGATGGCCAACCGGAGTCTAGGAGGGGATGTGTCTATCATTCATGATTGGTACATTCTACTCCAACAGTTGTAATGAATTTGACGCGCCTTTCTCAAACAAACCATCTAGTGGAAAGCTTAATTGAATTGCGTATTTTGTTATTCGTTTTATCGGATCATATTGTTGGAAGGAGATTCTCTTATTCCCGTAGGTTTCGCGTAAGTGTCTCTGCTTACGGGCCTGCCCAACCCTTTTTGGCCCTTCATACAGCAGTATGTTGAATTTAAAACGGTAACAAAGCACGATCTTTCTGTTAAGTGGAACCGCATGCAGGGCAAGGCCCACGCTATGATGGTGGCTTCCTACATACATACATACAATACAGCAATGACATGTTCGTGATTTATCCTAAATAAACATTGCTTATCAAAAAAAGTACATTCGACAGAGAATTTTCACTTAGCCCGAACTGACAACCGTAAGCAATGACTCAGTGTATAAACAATTTCATAAAAAGGGACACACCAACGCGGTCCTACGTTAACCTTGCGGTTGTATCCCTAATTTAACTCACGTCCATTTTTTTATTATTTAAAACTGAATACTGTACAGTTACGCAAACAGAGTCAAACATGCTTCCAGCTGCTAAAATTATAACAATTATAACTTTTTGAAGTTATCAAGTTTTGGGAGTGAAGTTCAAATTTATAAATTGCTGTTGGATATCATAAATTGTCACAGGAATTTGTAGAATTGAAAATGAAGATGCAAAAGGTATCAAATAGAGTGATTTCAACTCTCTCATGCAAAACCACAGTCGTGCACAGAGAAACGAGAGATTATGTGAATCAATACTCTCTGACGCCCCAACATAATCGCATGTTTTGTTTTCTTCCAACTTGTTCAGTTGTGTTCAAAATGCCGTCGAAGCACGAAGCATTACGCAAGCGCATTGTACAGTTCTATCAAACGAACATAAATCACGGGAATAAGTTAACTGTGAACCATTTTAAAACCGATAGTAATCCAGTTTCAACCATCTATCGTATCCGGGCATCCTCAGGAACAGCTTGAAGGAGTGGTAGTGGGAAACCGGCTAAAATTATGGACAAGAGAGGACTTATATTGCTGCATAGTGCTTTTAACAACATGGATTCAATTAGTCTATCTGATGCAGCAAAAAAGTTGATGACTACACAACCTTTCATCTGTAAAACGTTGATGAGGATAGGAATAGTAAGCCACAAGAAATCATGTGCACTGAATACACACTCAGATAATTATTTTTATCCAGGTGTATAAAGGGTGATACGGTCAAAATTTGGTCAAGGGAAAACGCGTGTAAATCGGTGAAATCGTTTATTTAAAAAATCAAATTAAATTTCTTTTTCAAGTTCAATTAGTAAAAAATTCAGGAAAAACATTCAGTTAGGCTTCCGCTTTTCCAAATCCGAATTGCCGGGCCTTACGCTTGACCCCTGCCATCAGATTTTGTACAGCCACCTTGTCCACCTTCTTCGCCGCAGAAAGCCAGTTTGCCTTGAACTGCTGCTCGTCCTTAGCAGTTTTTTTGGTCTTCTTTAGGTTCCGCTTGACAATAGCCCAGTATTTCTCAATTGGGCGGAGCTCTGGCGTGTTGGGAGGGTTCTTGTCCTTGGGAACCACCTGCACGTTGTTGGCGGCGTACCACTCCATGGCCTTTTTACCGTAATGGCAAGATGCCAAATCCGGCCAAAACAGTACGGAACAACCGTGTTTCTTCAGGAAAGGCAGCAGACGTTTATTCAAACACTCTTTCACGTAAATTTGTTGGTTGACAGTCCCGGAAGCTATGAAAATGCTGCTTTTCAAGCCACAGGTACAGATGGTTTGCCAAACCAGATATTTCTTTGCGAACTTTGACAGTTTCGTGTGCTTGAAAATATCTCGCTACCTTTCCCTTCCTTTTGCCGTATAAAACTCCTGTCCCGGAAGCTGCTTGTAGTCGGCTTTGACGTAGGTTTCGTCGTCCATTACCACGCAGTCAAACTTCGTCAGCATCGTCGTGTACAGCCTCCGGGATCGCGCTTTGGCCGTCGTATTTTGTTTATCATCGCGATTTGGAGTCACTACCTTCTTGTAAGTCGATAGTCCGGCTCGTTTTTTGGCTCGATGCACGGTTGTAGACGATACACCCAGCTTATTTGCGGCATCCTCGGAGAGATAGGTTAGGGTTTCGCTTGAAACTACCGGCAACTCTCTTTGTCGTCTCAGCGGCTTCCGGTTTTCGATTTCCCGATCCAGACTTCCTGGCTGTCGACAAACGTTCCCCAAACACTTTAATTACATTTGTAACGGTTGATTTGGCAACTTTTAGCGATTTTGCCAACTTTGCGTGCGAGAAGCTCGGATTTTCGCGATGCGCGAGCAAAATTTTGATACGCTGCTCTTCTTGCTTGGACGGCATTTTGACAACTGAAGAGTGAATTCCAAAAATCAAAATAGGAGCAATATTCTACACACAACACACCTTCAAAATGAGGGGTGTTCAGGTTTTTTAAATGCAAAATTGAAAGAAATACGTTAAGTTGATATTGACCAAATTTTGACCGTATCGCCCTTTACACCCCTTAAATCAAATTTGTTAACATGAAAATAAAGTACTCAAGATATGTAGAAACATTGTAAAGGGTGTATTCGATAAAAATGGCACACACATATATACTCATCAAAATTAAACTGATTATCGGATTTTCTTGAAATTTTCAGGGAATGAAGAACTACTAATGAGTTTTGATTTACAATATTTGTTTTATTCAATTTCGTCTCCCATCCCGCATGCCCGCACCTTCCTTTTCACTCCACCCATCAAATTTTGTACAACCGATTTTCCCAGTGTTTTTGTTGTTTTTACCCAAATTTTCTTCAATTCTAGCTCTGTTTTTATAGTTTTGGGATGTTTGCGAAGTTCCGTTTTCATAATTGCCCAGAATTTTTCAATTGGACGAAGTTCCGGTGAATTTGGTGGGTTCATATCCTTTGGCACAAAAATGACTCCGTTGGCTCGGTACCACTCCAATACGTTTCGAGCGTAGTGGCAGGATGCTAGATCAGGCCAAAACAGAGTTGATCCTTTGTGCTTCTTAATGAATGGCAAGAGACGCTTCAAGGCACTCTTCCGTGTAAATCGCACCGTTTATTGTTCCGGAAGTGATGAAGGAGCACTTATTTCACCACATCCGCAAATCGCCCGCCAGATTAGAAACTTCTTTGCAAATTTCGATAGTTTCTTCTTTCGAACATCCTCCGGAACATCGAACTTCGACTTGGCAACGAAATATTCTTGCCCAGGAGGTTGACGGAAGTCGGCCTTGACGTATGTTTCGTCATCTATCACGATGCAACCGGATTTGGTGAGCAGCTTCGTGTAAAGTTTCCGAGCGCGGGTTTTCGCAGTGATGTTTTGTTTTTCATTCCGGTTTGGGGCTTTTTGCACTTTGTAAACATGTAACCCAGCACGCTTCATGGTTTTCTGCACAAAACCGACTGACACCTTAGACTTTTTAGCGACATCTCGAATTGACATGTTTGGACGGTTCTTGAATTGTTGTACGACTTTCCTGGCTATTTTACTGTCCATTGACCACTTTTACGACCACTCCTTCCTTCCTTTGACACTCAGACGCTCCTTAAAGGTTCTTATTACACGAGACACAGTTGTATTTGCAATTCCAAGCCTTTAGCAATCCACCGGTGGGACGGCCCTGGATTTTGATTGTGAGTGCACAAAATTTTCTCACGGACAATTTTTTGTTTCGACGACATGACTGGAACTACTGAATGTATAACTATGAAACTTGGCAGATGTAAATAATACACTATGGATAAGATCTACTCAAATTTTTAGGTTTTTTACTCATACGATTCAAAAGTTACAGAAGATTTTCTGTGTGCCATTTTTATAGAAGGCATCAATGGCAAAGGAATCAACCTAAAAGCTTCACTGCAAATACCCATGTCTCACTTGTTTTTATTTCGTCCCACTGTGCGGCGGTAAAAAAACGCTGCAGTTTGATGAGGCCTTAATACTGCTCTTTCGTTTGGCTGAAGGCTGAATAACATTCCGGAAAAGCTACTTAAGGCTTGTTCGCGACAAAATCTGGACAGATTGAATTTGGAATTAAATAAATTTGCTGTTAGTTCAATCCAAGATGCATTTTTATATTAATTAATTGTGCATTGTAAGTCATCTTAAAACTAATTACAATTACTTAATTTGGCTGCATGAACAAAACTACGAACTTTTTGAGTTTACTCCAGCCATTATGGTCAGTGCAGACTTCTCTGCAACCAATTTAGCTGCTTTTGTCCAAGGTTTTCAAAATATTTCTACTGTTATAGCTTGTTGTTTATATTGAGAGAGTTTTCGGTTCACGAGAGCACATTACCGCTCGGAACTCCGGCAATTAGGTAGATTCACCTCCTTCAGTACAAAATGGTCTACATTTGCTTTAAACCAATCTTTGGTGTAATGAAAATAGGCCAAATCAGGCCAGAATAACGAGGAAGCACCATGGCTGCGTTTCTTTAGGCATTCTTCACGGTATATTTCCTTGTTTAAAGTGATGAAGCTTTGACTTGATCGACCACAGCTGCATATTTCCTGTCAAATCAAATATTTTTTGGGAAACTTGGCCTCTTTCTTCGTCCTGAAATACTCCTCTACGCCGTTCAGATGCATGGTAGAATAATAAGACATTCCTGAAAGCTGGTTAAAGTACATAAGTTTCATCGTCCAGGAAAACTCCGGGCTTATGCCATCACATTCTGTTTATCATGTGGTTCTGTACAGTTTCCACCTTGAACGACTTCATACCTTGCCGGTGCTTGGAAGTATGTACGAAAATTGGGGACATTTTCATTTTTCTAACCATAGTACGTACCGACAGATCTGGTCTCTTCTGCAATATTTGGTCCATATTCGCGTCCTTCTGGTGGTTCATAAGATCTGTTTTGTTCCGCTCCCAGCCTTCCTGGCTGTTGTCAAAGGTGTATCGTAAGATTTATGAACGTTATGGACAGTGCTTGTAGGAAAACCATACTTTTTTGCAAGTTTTCCTACTGACAGATCCGGATTTTCTTTGCAACCGCACAGAAATCAATCACACCTGCTCTTCTTTCGACGCCATCTTCGATCGAAAAGCTTCTAATTCCACCAAACATTGTTGCAACACAATGATCAGACATACGTTCAACAGTCTGCGAAATATTTCACGCGTTGATGAAGTATTTCAAGAGATTCTACAACGTTAATCGCAGGAACAAAGAGCGAGCCCTCGCCTTCCACCAACTTATTGCATGTTTATTTTATGTTTGTCACGGAGAATCATTTAGATATGGACTAATTTAACTTAGGGAAAACAATTAATAAACCCACTTCTAGAGATTGTATACTAGCTGGCGCACCTTCTTGCAAACGTTCTTCATAAGATTCAGCACAGACTTCTTAGTAACGAGTTTTACAACTTTCTCCCAATCTTTTGAATGCTTTAGATACTGCCAAGACAAGATTTCTAAGATGTGCACACCTAGATACTATGAATTTTATACGAGACGTAATTCACAAATGAAAAAAGTCTTCAATTGGTTGAATTTGCGGGCAATTAGCGGGCAATAAAAATATTTGCGGGCAATGAAAATAATGAACATTTAAAAACGGTCCGTCAGCAGCTGTTCAACGACACTTTGTTCTGATGTTTGAACAGGAGCATTGTACAGCTTCTCTTTAGATTTGCGGAATGCATCTTTTGATTCTATCAATCAGTTTTTTACAGTCTTTGGCTCTGGGAGACGACCCCGGCGTAGTGACTATCATCCATACCTCTCACGCCACGAGTCACGAGTTTGAATCTCACCCCCGAACAAGTCACGAAAATACGACGCTTTATCCGGCAAAAACACGTAATTTCCATCTGCATGATATGTGTAAAGAAATGGAATCAACATTTTCTTCAAACATCGATTTTGGTACACTTCTTGATTGGCAGCCAAACCATGGTTCAATGGTTTGGAGATTCCTCCTTCAGATAAAGACAGGCATTATAAAGCACATCCTTCTGCTCAAACTTATGCTTGAACATCTATTTTACATTCGAAGATGCAGTAGAAATGCTATCAGATTAAATCGATCGTTTCCTGGGATGTGAGTTTTTTAGAGAGGGAAGTAGCGTTCATCATCCAAAACGTAAAATTTTCCGGCCTCATTTCGGGTCATCCAGCGGCATTGGGATTTTACGGTTGAAATCTGTTTCTCTGTGTACACACTTAGATTTTTTTACAGAAATCTGTAAAGTTTTACCAAACGCTCAACAGCTGAAAGTTCGGTAATCCGATTTAACGGATTTCGGTGAAATTTTACAGATATCTGTAAAAAATTTACCGGATTTCGGTAAAATTTTACCGAAATCCGTAAAATCGGATTATCGATCGTTTAGCTGTTGAGAATTCGGTAAAACTTTACAGATTTATACTTTTATAATTTAAAATTTATAATTTTATACACCTGGATAAAAATAATTAACATTTTTATTTCTTGTTTAAATCGGTAACCATGTATTAAAACATTATAGATAAGATCAAATCATGAGACTTTGTGAAAGACAAAAACTTTCAATTTCTTAACTGGACGAAGTTGTAGGGTGAGAAATAAATGAAAAATGTAATACTCCATTAAAACTGTTTTTTGGCCATAATTTTTTCATTTGAATTCTTCTATTTTTTAGTGCTCTACAAAGTTGTAGATATTTCAAGTACGCATTTTTTTTTGTAGAAGACCACTTATCATTATATTTTCATTTAAAGGATTTACGTTGGTTTTAATGATTTTTTTAGCTATCTTCGAGGATGTGTAGATTACAGGTTAGCAGGTATTAGCAGCTAAACTTAACGTTAATTTATGTAACAACTGATACCCTTCAAAAAGATGTGCAAGTCCAAGGGGGCACATTACAGTTTTTAAAAAGTAACTAAGCTTCTCATTATATTATTTTGCATATATAGTGATTTTTTCATCTCTTTGAATAAATACCGACATAAATCCTTTAAATGAAGACATAATGATTAGTTGTCTTCTACAAAAAAGTGTGTTTTTAAAATATCTAAAACTTTTTAGAACATTTAAAATATGGTAAAAATTCAATTAAAAAATAATTATAATAAACCAACGAGTTGAGTGTACATTTTGTACTCCTTTTTCACCCTACAACTTCGTCCAGTTAAGGGATAGATAGTTTTTGTTTGCTACAAAGTTTCATGAATTGATCTAGTCTACAATGTCTTCATACATGGTTGTCGATTTGAACCAGATATAAAAAAGTTTATTTTTTTATCCAGGTGTATACACCCCTTGAACCAAATTTGTTAACACAAAAATAAAGTATTCAAGAAACGTAGAAACATTGTCGAACCCATCAATGGGCCACACCTAACAGTTTCGCCGCAAATACCCATGTCCCGCTTTTTTTATTTCGTTCCACTGTGCACCGCCGCGGCGAAATCGCGGCGAAAAAATCGTCGTGGTGAAATTACATGGCGGTTTAATCGCGTTGGTTTGTGCGCTTTCATAAACCGCCTTATAATTACACCTTGGCGATTCTTTCGCTTCATTTTCCCTGCGGCGGCGGCAAAAAATAAACGCTGCAATTAGGTGAGACCTTTACTCGTCGTCTGCTAACGACGCACTACTGACAGTAGGAATTATTTGGTCAAACCAATCAAAACCAGCAAAAAATTGCAAAATGTGTGCGCAAAACCTACACTCAAAAAAATCGACACGTTGTTTTCACGTAACTTCCACCTGAACACGTAACCAAATTTTCTTCAGTAAAATCAGGTAAACATTACGTGCCAGTGAATTGTACGAGAAAAATCACGCAAAATTTATGTGATTTTCACGTACAATGTGAATTTACGTGGAAATCACGTAGCTCTTACGTGAATTCCTCGTATTTTTTACTGATTTTGGCAGTGGACGAAAATTAACATTTCACGTGGATGTAACGTGTCGATTTTTTTGAGTGTGCGATCTCTGATGTTGAATGATAGACAGGATGACAGATGTTGGCGAGTTTAACAGCAAGAAATACAACACTTATGTGGTGAATGCAAAGTTGGTCTATTTAAGTTGGTTCTATTTAAGTTATGCTGATACAGATCAAGTATAGAGTTGTTAAAAAAGACCGCCGCTGAAGATGCCCTTATTTTTGAGAACTCGACTATTTTTTTAATATGCATTGGCTCTATTGGCAATTTACTCACTTTTTTTTCCTGTTAATCTGGGTGTTGTACCCTCTAACTGTGGTCGATTCATGGTGATTTTCGCTGTAACTCCCTCGTGTGTCGTTCATTGCAACATTGTTCCATGTGAAAAGGTTTTAATTAAGTTTTTTTAACACTTTATTTTAATGGCACACTGGCGTTGATAGTTTACGGCTGGAAAAATTGTAATTTATTCTGGACCTTGCATAAGCCTGCTTCGGTTCTGAAATTTCTATTTATTCTTCTCAGAGAGAGAAAAAAAGGATCAAAGCGCCCACTCAAATTAAACGTTTGCCTCCAGAAGCCTTCAATTTTCAATTAACCTACAGTTAACCAGTCAGTCAATCAACAGAGCATACGCTTCAAACTACAACCGATAATTTTGGACATCCAACCGCACGTTTGAACGATGCATGCGGTTTGACTACCCGAGGGTGCGCTCTTTGTTCTTGCGGTTTACGTTGTAGCAATTTCCGATCATCCTACATAGCTTCGACATGCAACACTCTAACCACGCGCCGCCCAAATAGGGTTTGCCGAAAAGTCTAAGCGCGATTGCGATTTAGCATGCTAGATATGAGACTGGACATTTTCTGGAACACTCTATTCCGCTATACATCCGTTCAGGACACAAGGGCAACGGGACTTGACTGTTTGCATAACCAGTCGCGTGCATGTTAATCAAACTACCAGATTGATTTGGTTATGCAATTTTCGCTCTATTGACTCAATCGGCTCGTTTTGGCCTGTTTTGATACAGCAATTCAAGAGGCAGCGTAGTTCGATTGATTTCAATCGCCGAAGCGCATTACCATAGAGGCTCTGAATTAACCATCAAGGTAGGTTTCGCTGGGAATTTGATTTCTTCTATAGGTTTTCACATAGAGCGCAGTTGCTCACTAAGGTGGCAACCGATTAGACGTGGTGGTCAAGATGGGCATTTAAATTTGAAAGAAAGCCAATTAAACTGGTAGAGCATCAGCTCGTTCTTGCTCGTGGATAGATAGTGATGACGAAATATGATAACAAAGAAACTTGATGTTTACACTGAAAATAAAATTTTCGAACTTGATTTGTACCATTTATGACGCTATAAAGAGTGCTACTAGAGTGGCATATTTTAACGACCAAAGGGCTGTTTCGAGTCCATTGCTGGAATCATGCGTTTAGTGTTTTGGGGAGTTTTGGTTAGAAATTAAAAACAAACAGGCAAATGTATTTACGTCACTTTTAACCTGAGTCTGATTTATCACACCAGGGAGGACCCAAAAAATCGATTCCATCAAAACATGGAACCGACTAAACAAATAGGGAATTGATTCAAACCCAAAAATGATCAAATAGTTCCTATCCTACTCCATCGTGTTCTAAATCATCGTTAATGACATGTTGTTTGCCTGCAGAAGAAACCACATCTCTCATTAACAGGAACAGTAAGCTGTGTTCCAGCAAATTTTGCCAATGTAAAACATTCAATCATCGAGAACGATTACAAATTGGAATTGGGATACAACATCCATTTCGCCAAAGGACCCAAACCAGTCGACGATTTACTAAAAAGGTGGGCTGGGCCAGGAATTTCACCAGCTGACTCACGCATCCGAACGACTGCAAATGCCGCCGGTGGTGGTCCCTTTTCCCACTGACATAGACCCCGTGGATGCTGGATGCCAACCCGACAACATCGGGGAGGTATTTTATGATTGAAATGTACAACAATGTTGCCGACGAATGATTGGTTGCTGTAACCGATTTCCTGAACCCTGTTTTATGTGAACATGCTGTTCGACAGATTGGGAACTGGAATGCGAATGATTGGGCTTTTCATTGACATGGGAAGGTTTGTTAAGAGAAGGCAAGCATATAATTAATTGGTTGCAAGTTTGAGATGATACCAATTCCTTAAATTGCGTAACATGTTCATGTTACACTTTCGGATTTGTCCCAACCCTCTTTTTTTGTCCTAGTTTTCATTGGATTTTTTTCACATTTATTTGTTCCAATTAGCTCACTAACGATTAAAGCCTGTCCACGTTAAATTTTAGACACCAAAATAATAGCAGCAAAAAAATACAGATAATTAGAAAAAAAAAAGATTGATTATCTAACAATAATATAGTAATATCTTCATAGGAAACAGTTGAATAAGGAGATAATCCTGCTTTCTGTTAAATTCTCGATTTTTTTTTGTTTTAAATAACATTTTCAGCGTGGATCTACAAAACCAAGGAAGATGAGCTTGGAGAAGTTATCCAGTGCCAAACCATCCAGTGAGCATAACCAGCAAGAAGAATATCCATGAATGGTTTTTCAGCATAATTTTATTCACAGACTTGATTTTTAAATTTAGCTATTGATTTTTTTTCGCGATTTAATGATAAAATAAAATAATGTTTTTTCAATCTTACTAAAATTGAATGCAGATGAAGCGCTATCACTGATTGTTGAAGCAAAACTTACGAAATATCTTGTGACATGCATCCGAGTTATAAAAAACTACTGTATTTCTAAAAAAAAGTCACTGAACGAAAAAACGAACAAAAAACGAAAATGTCTCCTCAGCCGTAGCCGGGTAGATAGGAGATAACGAATCGAGGAACATCAAATCAATACGAAAATGAAGTTTTGAAGGAAGTATAGGACATAGCGAGTATAAGCAATCCTTCAGTGACTCTTCGGTAGATGAGGGAAGTTTATTCGTTACATTTTACGTTCTTCTCCACTTGAAATTGTCATCGCATATTCCTGCTTATGATAAAATCATATGGAACAATATCCACCCTTAATCTACACAATTTTGCAGGACTTTGTGATTCCAATTTGCCAGAGAGACACATTATCAAACTATACGAGAGGAGGTATATTTCAAACAACAAATAGAAAATCTGATTTTTGATAAAGTTACATTAATCAATCAAGAATATTCAGTTCAGCATATGCTGCAGCTGACAATGGTAGACGGTAAGGTACGTATGAAACGTTACTTGATTCATAGCTTTACTTATAGTAGATATTTTCGCTGTATTTTAGAAGGTCTGCATTGCTCTAAGCGACTGCAGGTGTTATTTGTGTGGTGCTACCCCAAAAGAAATAAACCGAATCGATGACTGTTTGCGCAAAAAAGTTAATGAAGTTCCAGTTCGAATTATCTCCTCAAAACCTGCGAGTCTGTTTTTTTTTAAATTTTATTCATTTATCGAATCGCCTTGAATTTGAAAGATGGCAAGCTAGAACACAGCATGAAAAATTTCGACTAGAAGGAAGAAAACGTAATATTCGAAAACAATTCAGAATAAAGTTAGGGCTAATTATTGAGAAAAATCTCGAAGTGGCTCATCAAATGATGTAAATACGGCGAAGAAATTTTTAAAAACTCAAACTTATCAGCTCAAATAACCGGGTTGAATCAAAAACTCAATGATAAATGTAGGATGATTTCACAATGTTTATCATCAGGCTACAATATAAGATTGGCAGAATTCAAAACCTACTCATTAGATACAACTCGATATCTGCTAAAGGAGTACGGTTGATACAATATGCCTCCCTCTGCTAATAAATTTCTCATTCACGGATCGGAAGTCATTGAACATGTTTTTTTGTCTATCGGAGAACTATTTGAAGATGCTGCTGAGTCGAACAACAAATTTGTGAAAGAGTTAAGAAGGAACAATACAGAAAGAATGTCTAGAGTGATAATAAATACGGACTTGCTGCACAGACTCCAAATTAATTCGGATCCTCTTATAACTGGCCTAAAAAAAATAACAATTCAGCAAAAGAAATTTTACTTCCCCTGCCCCAGAAGCAATAGTTTTTTTTTAAAGAATTCAAATGTGAATAAAGATTAATGTCTTGAAGTAATTTGTTTCATGTGAGCGCTGATTTGATAGAGAATGAGATAGTAATGTAATAAATAAATTATCACGGAAAAATTCTGCTTTTAATTTCTGAATAATCATAAAATATAATATTAGCGAATCCAATCTTACTATCATTTCTATGCATGGCGATTTTTCAAGAAAAAAACAAAATGACTAGAACGATCCATTAACGCTGCAAGGTGGACGGAAATGATATATTTTAAATCAAGTTTGAGCTTAGTGGCCATTTATTTATTACAATGGCAACACTTTATAATGAAATTTCCATGAAATGTATTCATGGCTACCGTCCTTCTATGGTGGAACCACTGTGCAGCGGTCACAAAAATTAAAACGCGTACAAATTCCTTGAGGACAGTGCTTTAAGCGTACGTTTGATGACCCGACTTCCCAGTTACACCGAATGAACTAATTAATTGAATTTTTTTGTTAGGATCAGCCAAATAAGCTATGTAGTGAAATCAAATGAACGCCACCATGCAACGTACCAATTGGAGACCAAACTGTAAGAATTGAAAGAAAAAGCAAAAAAAAGCCAAAAAACAGTGCGACTCGTTCCCATCGGCATGACGCAGTGACGCCGATGACGGTGGAACGCCTTCATCCCACACACCCAGTATTTAAAGTGATGACCATGTGCGTTTGGGTCTAGCTTAATCTCCGCCAGGCGAATAAAGACATGTCTGGCAATCAAAGAAACACACAAAAACAACTCAAAAATGAATTATTTTTAGAGATTTATTTTGAACCATCCCGCAAACGAGGTTATTCGATCTCATTATTTGCTAAAGCCAAAGCAAGCCCAAGCCGAGTATGAGATGGAGTGGGGGAGGGGAGTTGTTTCTCCATTCGTCCGATTTTCCCATCCAAGTGGAAAAAAAGCAAAACAAGTGAGAATTCGTTTGCATGAAATTATTATGTTTTTTTCGGATTTTCAGCTGCTTATGCGGATTTGCTTTTTCCTGCATCTCACCCGGCTTTATGTTCACACATAATCCCGGTGGATTTGGACCAGTCATGGTTGAATGTTTCTGCCTGAATACAGCGATTAGGATTCCTTGCAAAACATTCTCATCCAACTGTTGCGCATCAAAGCGAAATTATTCGTATGTGAAATTCCTCCATTCAGCGATGATGGATTGCTCGCGTCCAGCCGAACCACCACCGGCGAAAGGGCATTGTCGATGCGGAATATTCAAAGCTTCCGAGCTGAATGAATTCCAAATTGCCGCATCGCTAAACCCACTAACGTTACTGAAATCGAATTTACACCATCCATCCATCCATCTCGACCGAACCGCAAATACCGCCGGCGACTAACATCGAACGCGTCCGAACCCCTTTGGTCGGTATTGAACGGGAATCCATTGATATAGAGATATGAACCCATCCCCGTCCGGTTTCTCGCCGGAACCGGACTAGGAATTCATTTCGCATATTGATTGTGTTCGGAGTTTTTGCTGGTCGCTACTGTATCCTAGCGAGGTAATTAATTTCAAGTTCCAACCACATGTTGGGGGAGAGTCGCGTAGAACGCTCTTTGCGCTTGTAAACTGGAGTGTAAGTTGAACGAAAGCAGAGATGTAAAGCAGCCATTTTGACGGTTGTTTGCAGCAGATTGCATACTCTCCGCATCACAAAGGATCGATCGCGAGAGGGTTGTGCTTTTTGTTCGGTTTGACAATCCTCAGCTTCGCCCGCTGGTTGCCGCTCAGCATCACGGGTAGAAAGAGAATTCAAAATGCATCTATGGATGCATTCAAGTGGAACTTTTTCACGCTTTTCCATACGGTGTAATAGGACAAGATCGACGGCGTTTCTATTCGGACGTTTAGCGGGAATTGAACACTGTTCGTTCGAGTATTTTTCGTTAAAATGGATCGTGAAAGTACGGTCCTACAGAGCAACAAAGCAACACCATGATGGAGGTGGCTGGGTTCGATTCCCGGTTTGCTCGAGGAATTTTCCGTGAAGCAAAATTTCTCGACTTTCTGGCCATACGATATGACTGTACATGTCACACGGCCATACTACAGAGTGTCTTTCAAAAGGTGTCAATAAAACAAGTTGAGAATAAGGCTTGTTCACGACAAAATCTGAACGGATTAAATTTGAAATAAAACAAATTTGCTGTTTATTCAATCCAAGATGCATTTTTCATTCATTTAATTGTGCGTTATTTGTCATCTTAAAACTAATTGCATTTACTCAATTATGTTGCATGAAGAAACTAAGATCTTTTGAGTTTACTGCAGCCATCAGGGTCTGTGCAGACTTCTCTGCAACCGATTTAGCTGCTTTTAACCAAGATTTTCGACACTTTTCTATAGTTGTAGCTTGTTGTTTATATTGAGAGAGTTCTCTCTTCACGAGAGCCCAATATCGCTCGATAGGTTGCAACTCCGGCCAGTTAGGTGGATTCTTTGGGTACAACATGAACTCCATTCGCTTCATACCATTCCAAAACATATTTGACGTAGTGACAAGATGTCAAACCAGGCCAGAATAGCAAAAGAGCATCATGGCTGCGTAGGAATGGTGACAATCGCTTCTTTAGGCATTCTTCACGGCTTATATATAGCTCCATATTGCCTGTCAACCAAATATTTTTTGGGAAACTTGGCATTACAATAGGACATTTCGGGAAGCTGCTTAAAGTCTTCCAGCACATAAGTTTCATCATCCATTATCACGCAGGAAAACTTCGTCCAATATTCGCGATACCACTTGCGAGCCCGGGTTTTAGCCGTCACATTCTGTTTATCATTACGGTTCGGTACAGTTTTCACCTCAATCGACTTCATACCCTGTCGATGCTTGTGAATTTTATTTTTTAGTCACAGTACACACCAAAAGATCTGGTATCTTCTGCAATATTTGCTTCACCTTCGCGTTCTTCTGGTGATTCCTCAGATCCGTTTTTGACGTAGACTACGTCTTACGGCAAGGGTAGGGTTTCAAATGAAAATCTAAAAAAATGCGACCGTCACGAAAAACCGTACGTTTTGTACGCGAATAACTCAAATAATCCACGATAGATTTCCATGATTTCTTCCTCAATCGGTCGGAAATTTTACCGCGCTCCAATTCAATTGTCAAACATTATTCTCAAATAATTGTAAACTATTGAAAATAACGAAAATATAAGGTGATGTCTTATAATGTCATTTTGCAGAGTAAATTTACCAAATTTCCTATCACAGATTTCAAATCGAAGCAAGGAACGTCTTGCATCATCTTCTTCTTCTTTGTATTAGAGAGAGACTTTTACCAATCATGTCATTCGTTGCTCTGAGACGTACATGGAGAGCATGCCGCTGAGAACGGTGTAAAACGAACACTAAGGAAAATTATGCCTCAGTCGTTTGGCAGCCAGCATTGAAGCTGTTTGGAGCTGGTCGCTGATAGCTGGTCGCAGGCAGCGGGTCGTAGCTGCTTCATTCGTCCGGCAGCGGTGCTGGTCGCAGAGGTAGCTGGTAGTCGCGTAGCAGCTGGTGGTGAAATGTACCAATGCTCTCCCAATCAGCGATCTTCGCAATGAGGTATAATGGCGGATATGGGGGCGCACAATCGCGTCGGTTTGTGCAAGCCGCCATCTTACCTCATCGTGGCAATTGTTTCGCCGCGACTTCGAAAACGCTGCTGTTTGATGGAAAGCGTCCTTAAGGGGCGAGCAGCAGTAGGTGGAAATAATCTGTCCTTTTGAGGCAATGAATAAAAAGGACATCCAATCCAGTTCAGAGAGTTGTTCATGTAAGAATTAAATTAATATTTCGTTCGGTTTGTGCGTCATTTAATCTAGTGCCGATTTGTTCGTCACGACTACAAAAACGCTACTGTTTGCGGGAGAGCCTCCATGGAAGGCGAGCAGGACAATTCTCTGACGGTGGAAATTTTTCCTAGCTGGTTGGCGCAACCCGCGATGAATCAATAAATCAATTCAATTTCTAATATGCCATATGAGGCTAGAATTAAAGGGTGTTTCGATCAAAATTTGGTCGACTTCAACTTGAAGAATTTTCGTTCATCGTGCATTAAAAAAGTTTGCGCACCCCTCCTTTTGAAAATGTGTGCGTGAAGCATCTATTTAACATCTCTCCGTCTGAGATGTCACAAAGAAGCTGGGAGTGGCGCCTTCATCCGTGAATAGAGCTAAAAACGAGTTGGATTGTCGACTTACAAGAAAGTGGTGACTCCAAATCGCGACGATAAACAAAACACGTCAGCCAAAGCACGATCGCGAAAGTTGACACGACGATACAGACGAAGTTTGATTGCGTGGTACAGCTCGATGAAACTTACGTCAAGGCAGACTTTAAACAATTTCCTGGACAGGAATTTTATACGGCAACCGAATGAGGAAAGGTGGCAGATATTTTCAAGCGCTTTAAACTGTCACAATTCGCGAAGAAATGTATGGTGTGGCAGGCCATCTGTACCCGTGGCTTGAAGAGCAACGTTTACATTGCGACCGGAACCGTCAACCAGGAAATTTATCTGAGCGAGTGCCTACAAAAACGTCTACTGCCTTTCCTGAAGCCACACAATTGTTCCGTTCTATTTTGGCCGAATTTGGCAGCTTGCCATTACGAAAAAAAAGGCCATGGAGTGGTATGTGGCCAACAACATACAAGTGGTGCCCAAGGACAAAAAACTTTCAACACGCCAGAGCTCCGCCCAATTGAGAAATACTGGGCTATTGTCAAGCGGAACCTAAAGAAGACCAAAAAAACTGCTAAGGACGAGCAGCAGTTCAAGGCAAACTGGCTTTCTGCGGCGAAGAAGGTGGACAAGGTGGCTGTACAAAATCTGATGGCAGGGGTCAAGCGTAAGGCCCGGCAATTCGGATTTGGAAAAGCGGAAGCCTAACTGAATATTTTTCCTGAATTTTATACTAATTGAACTTGAAAAAGAAATTTAATTTGATTTTTTAAATAAACGATTTCACCGATTTACACGCGTTTTCCCTTGACCAAATTTTGACCGTATCACCCTTTAGGCAACAGTGTACTATGCAGCGGATCCATAAAATCAGTGAAAATAAATCAAAGCCTGACGGTGCTTTGATTTATTTTCACCGAAAAATCCTACCAGATACAAATCCATCTTTGCTACTTTCAATTTAATATTCTCAGCATGAGAGTTTGTTTGATTGGGATTTTCGTTTCAAATTGTTGATTGGCAGCCAGTGGTATTAGCAAAACTTGTTTTCCCTGCGTCGCATACCTTAAACTACACAAAATTCCCTATCACGGACACAATTTTCGATGTCGAACATGATATTCCGAACCAACATTCTCTGTAAATTCCAATTAGTAGTGTGTTACAAACAGTTGTTCCGTTAAGTTATCGGGCGAATTCGAAAGCAGCAAGAGGTAATGTATTGCCAACAACTAGTTGGGACGCTGGAGAAGGTTCGAGGTAGGAAATTGGTATCTTTTAAATTAAAATCAACTTGACAAATTGCATGTCATCATTGGGCTCCCTGTCTTAATAAATTTCAACATATTATTGATTGTATTCTGGTGATGACTGCGCAGCATGCTTTTACTGCATATGAACCTTCACATGATATCAATACAACTCATGCGCTGAACATGTTTTAATGTGTGATTATTTTCTCAGGTGTTTATTTTATATTCATAAGAATTTATTATATATTAACCAACCTTTTTCCCATACTCATTGCAAAGAATAATGATATTTTATAAAACTCAGTCTCTTTCTTCTGCAAGATCTAATATATTCATATATATTTCGATTTCCTTAAAGTTTTAGCCATAATTGATTCACTAATTTACACTGACATTTACATAGAAATATCAATAATAATTTCACAAGAAAACCATAGAATCATATTTTAGGTACGAATTTAACCTTATATTCCCAACTTTGGTCTAATGTATTCATCACATAGTAAAATGTAGAATATAAAAGTTTTCAATGGAAAATTAAGAGTGAGCGGTTGTGTATTATTCGAAGGGCTTATTCATACCAACACTTATATAACTAAATGAATATAGTGGGAATTGATAATAATGTTTTGAAATGGAATGGCCGATTGATCACATGAGAAAGTCATTTAGATGTTATAAAGTAGCTTCATATTCCGTATAGTATACCGAATATAGCCGAATACCCCGAGCGATAATATAAATAAATGCCCGGAACGATCAAATAAACAAACTTTACTGAAATTCGTCCGAACAAGAATCCTTAATGATAGACATATCCATCGAAAGTTTTCGACTCAATAATGTTAGTTGGTGACTTTTCATGGTCCAGTACAGCAAACTCATTGTTAAGCATGTCTTACTGCCGTTCTACGCATAATTGTCCCATGTATATAGGGAAACCCATAGAACATGGGACAATTATGCGTAGAACGGCAGCTTAGCAATGGTGTAACTAGTTGAATATCGTTTCTAGCTAAATTATTGTATGAGTTATAGTTAAAATTGTAATCGTGCGCTACATAATCGTCAAGTCAAGGGACATGTACCCCATATACTTGTATAAAACCTTACAAGAACTACAAGATAATTTTTGTTATTTTCTGTTTGATAAAACTTTCTGAACTTTGAACATTTTTAGAAACGCTTACACATCTGAAAATGTTGCGATTGATTATAGTGTTTTCATAACAATCACTAAACCTGTCGGATATCTTCTGATAACGAATTTTATCGTTATTTGAATTCTAGAGTATTTCAATGTTTATTATTACCCTTGAAATCTAGAATTGCTAAAATTGCATAAATTGCAAATCTTTGATTCTTTGAAGTTGAATTATGCAAAGGCATAATACAACTCAGATAGTATACAAATGATCCGAATGGTATGGTATTTAAATGGTGAATGTTGAAAAGGAGAAGGCATCAGTCAAAATATAAGTTTGTATGTACGTATTATAGAATTTCCTCCGCTGCCTGTCGTTACTGAAATCCCCAAACGATGCAAAACATTGTTGATGGTTCCGGCGATGGTGAGAATTCCGAGATGCAGGCCATTCAGGCACAGTATGACATACGAATAAACATTTAGTAATGTTAAGCGATTATGATTATAAGAATGAGTAAAACTATCATTAATTTAATAATTTTATATTCCCTAACAGAACCTCAACTATCTTCTAGGCCTTAAAGATAGTCCATCGAAAAACGTGCAACCGTGACCGTGTCATCATTTAAACCAAAAGGCCCTTTTCAGGGCCACCAAAGGGTTATAAAGAGTGTACAACACAATTTTCCCACGCACTGACTTCATAAAACCAAACGGCCCTTTTCAGGGCCACCAAATAATATCTCAAGAGCGTACAATAGAATTTTCTTACATACTGGCTTCAAAACGCTGGTCTAATGTCCCATAAGAGCCGCACCCGTCATATTGTGACTTAAACTGCTTCTATCAGTAGAGGTAAGCGACCGGCACGAATAATTGAAACCTTTTTAACGCTAATAATAGCCACACAGAATTTTCTTGACAATATAATGCATCACTTGGTTTAACGTAGTCTACGTCAACCGGTCGTGTCTTGTACACAACCCCACTGATTTTTTGTTTCGCTCACAGCCTTCCAGGCTGTTTTCAAACGAGTATCGAAAAATTTAAGGACGTTTTGGACAGTGCTTGTAGGGAAACCAAGTTTTTTTGCAAGTTTTCTCACTGACAGATCCGGATTTTCATTGCGACCGCACACAATTGCTTTTCGCACTTGCTCTTCTTTCAACGCTATCTTCGATCTGAAAGGGTGCAGTAAAGGGTGTTCCGATCAAAATTTGGTCAAACAGTAATGTGTGTGAGTCGATCAAAGTTTCAATTGATAAGTCAAATTCTTTTTCTTTTCCAAGTTCAGTTAATACAGAATACAGGAGAAATATTCCGCTAGGCTTCCTTGTTACCGAATGCAAATTTCCCAGTCTTTCGTTTAACACCTGCCATAAGATTTTGTGCAGTCTCCTTGTCCACTTTATTCGCCGCAGAACGCCAGTTTGCTTTAAGCTGTTTCTCGCTCTCAACAGCTTTTTGAGTCTTTTTAAGGTTCCACTTGACGATGGCCCAATATTGTTCGATTGGGCGGAGCTCTGGCGTGTTGGGAGGGTTCTTTTCCTTGAGCACAACTTGAACGTTGTTGGCAGCATACCGCTCCATCGCCTTTTTTCCGTAATGGCAAGATGCCAAATCCGTCCAAAATAGAACAGAACAATTGTGTCGCTTCAGAAAAGGCAGTAGACAATTTTGTAGGCACTCGCTTAGAAAAATTTCCTGGTTGACGGTTCCGGTCGCAATGTAAACGTTGCTCTTCAATCAACAGGTGCAGGTGGCCTGCCACACCAGATATTTCTTCGCGAACTTTGATAGTTTAATGTGCTTGAAAATATCTGCCACCTTTTCTTGTCCAGGAAGCTGTTTAAAATCTGCCTTGACGTAAGTTTCATCGTCCTGTACCAGAATTCGTCTGCACAGCTTTCGTGATCGTGCTTTGCATGACGTGTTTTGTTTATCGTCGCGATTTGGAGTCACCACTTTCTTGTAAGTCGACAGTCCAGCTCGTTTTTTAGCTCTATCCACGGTTGAAAACGCCACTCCCAGCTTCTATGCGACATCTCGGACGGAGAGGTTGGGGTTCCGCTCGAAACAGCGGGAAACTCTTTTTGTCGTCGCTGTGGCCTCTGGCTTTTGATTTCCCCCCAATCCAGCTTTCCTGGCTGTCGACAAACGTTCGCCGAATACTTTTAATACAGTGGTAAGGAGTGTATCGAATATAAGCTATCCACATACATTTGCGTTGTACGCATGTATTTGTGATGATTTTTAATGCTCTGAACACTGCATGCTGTACGTTTGACTGTCAGCTTTCTTTTGTTTACTTGTTTGTGCGGTTCAAATTCTGCGTTTTCAAAATGTCGCGTATTGAAAAGGAAGTGAAAATTAAGGTTCTGGACACATGGCTAAGTGAGAAGGGTATTACTCTGCGAAATTTGGCGAAGCGGTTTGGAATTCATCATGCGAGTGTTAAAACCGTCATTAATAAGTTTGGGGAGCACTATTCTTTGGATGAGCTACCAGGAAGAGGCAGAAAACCCGGTTTTTCAAACCCGAAACTGGAGCAGAAAGTGGTATCTCTAATCATGAAGAACAAATCAATGTCAATACGTGATTTGGCCAAAAAAGCAGGAACTAGTGTCGGAATGATCCAGCGTATCAAGAGGCGAAACCACCAGAAGACCTACAAGAAGCAGAAAATCTCGAAACAAAGTGCAGAACAGAAGAAGTGAGCAGCAATAAGGGCCCGGAAATTGTATTCGCGTCTTTTGCAGCGTCCGGATGCATGCGTTTTGATGGACGATGAGACCTATGTAAAAGAGGACTCAAAAACCCTTCCAGGTCCACAATACTTTACTGCCATCGTTGGGGAGGATGTGAGCGATGCGGACAGGTCGATTCAAGTTGAGAAATTCGGTCGAAAGGTACTGGTATGGCAAGCAATATGTTCCTGTGGTTTGAAGTCAACCATTTTTTGCACTATCGGAACTATAAATGCGGAAATCTATCGATCTGAGTGGCTCCAGAAGAGATTGTTGCCTTTATATAAGAAGCATAGTACACCTCCACTGTTTTGGCCGGATTGAACGTCGGCTCACTCTGCCAAAACCACTCTCAATTGGCTTGCGGAAAAGGGTATAGATTTCGTTGAGAAAAATATCAATCTACCAAATTGCCCTCAGCTTCGAACCATCGACCGTTACTGGGCAATCGTGAAGAGGGTCTTCAAGAAGACTGGTATAGCAGCTGGGAATATGCAGGAGTTCAAAAAAATTTGGGCTCAAGTGTCCAAAAAATGGGATGCAACACTTGTCCGGAACTTGATGAAGAGCATTCGATCCAAAGTTCGAAAATTCGTGAAGGAATAACTTAAATTTCATCCGGTCTTCATTATGTTCAAGTTTAACCTTGTACAATAAAGGATCATTTTTTTGTATGAATTAAATATCGGTTTTCAACATAATTTGTTAGTGGAGAGCTTATTTTCGATACACTCCTTAACAGTTGATTTAGCCATATTCAACAATTTCGACGGCGTGAGAGTAGTTTGGATTTTTGCCATGCAAGTGCAAAATGTTGATGGGTTGCTTTTCTTCCATTGACGAATTTTTGATTGATGAAGTTCTAATGCAAAATAAAAATAGAGGCATGATGCTACATGCACACATCTTCAAAAGGAGGGGTGTGCAAATTTTGATCGAAACACCCTTTATGAAATTTAATTCAAACAATGAACAGATCAGAGTTCATCAGTCTGCGAAATATTTCACGCGTTGATAAACGTATTTAGTGGTGTTCAGATTTTGTCGCGAACATGCCTACAGCAATTCAAATCATATTCAAATCTTTCGTCATATTTCTTGATGACTATGCGCAATCGCAAATTGTTTTCACATTCATTCAAAACGAGTCAACTGTTCCCATGGACCCTCCAGAGGCACACAAGTTTGACCGGGCTCATGGAGTGGCAACCGAAAATCTCGACATTTGCAAAACAAACTGAAAAAGAACAGTTGGGAAAGAGAAGCGCACGGAATCTGCGGAAGAAGACGAAGAAACCTCAAGCCGAAGAAGAGAGGAGGGAAATTTCAAAAGGAGAAGTCGAAGAAGAAAAATTGATTAAATGATGCAGCAGAAATTGAAAAAGGCACAAGCGAAGAAGCAAAGTAGAGAAGAGACACGAAAAAAGTAAAATAGAAGAAGATAACATAAAAGAGAGATATGAAGAAAAAATCGTAAGAAAAATCGTAGGAAGACAAGCGAAGCGGATGAAGTGGAAGAATAGCAGTCGAAAAAGAGAAACGGAAGAGCAAAAGCGCAAGAATTTAAATTACTAGTAGAAGAAGAGAAATAAAAGAAAAACAGAATAATGGAAGGCGTAAAACCAAAGAAGAAGGCAGAAAAAAGACGAAAAAATAGAAGAATCGTAAGAATCACAAAAAGTTGAAGCAAACCAGCAACGAAATAATAGTGGAAGTATGGACGCCAAAGTAGAAAATAAAATGTTTAAGATAATTTGAAGAACACGAGTTGTTAAATGGAAGAAATGAAGAGGAGTTGGATATTTTTCACTTCTCAGCATGTAGCTGAAAACTTCCACCTACCCCCAGGGGTCTGGTTGCCAAAGGAGGCTAGGCTCGGTGTATACATTAGTTTTAAACTTACATCCTCATTCGGTTGCTTTGGTTGGTTAACGGATGTGTACGGACCTCCTCCATATTCCACATCTGCCTCAACAACTCTGCCAATCCGTGGTATTTCGTAATCTTGGTGGAGAACGTTGAATGGACGTTGCGATCCAACAGTACAGCGACATCGATGAGAGTTACACTCTTCTTCCTTTTGTCGTAGATTACAATGTCAGGGCGATTGGCACGGATGAGTACATCCGTTAGGATCTCGCGATCCCAGTACAGTTTTACGCAACTATTTTCCAGAACCGGGTCTGGCAGGTACTTCTAGACGGGCACGTAATGGTTCACCAAATTGTGCTTCAGTGCAAGTTGTTGGTGCACAATCTTGGCCACATCGTTGCGATGACCGAGATACGCTACTTCTGCCAATGCTTGGCAGCCAACAACAACATGTACGATCGTCTTTTTTACTGCGTTGCACTTTCTACAACGGTTTTCTACTTCTTCGTGCAATATGTACCTGCGACAGTTCTTCGACGCAATGACCTGGTTTTAGATGGCTACCATGAAGACCTTCAGTTCAGAGAAGAGATCACTTCGCACCAGCCACGTATTCGAGGCTACTTTGTCGACAAGCGTTTGTTGCAACTGATAGGGATGCGTCCCATGCAGCTGCTCAACTTTATCGTCGATAGATTTTTGGTCGCAGTCCAGCTGATAGTCTTCCTGCGCCAGATGGAGGGCGCTGAACCCATGGTCTGCTTCACAAACAGCACGGTAGACTTCGTGACGGGTCTGGCTTTCAACGAAGTACATCCGCAACTGATGGATCTGGGAAACACAGCGCATAAATATCGGTAAAGCCTCTTCCTCCTTCAGTACGTGGCAGGGTGACTCTCTCGAAGGCCGACTTTGGGTGATACATGTGATGCTTAGTGAACGCCTCTCGTACTGCTCGTTTTCTCGCCTTCAAGTCAGTTTTGGTCCACTTTATCACTCCGAAGCTGTAGGTCATCGCGGGCACGGCATACGTGTTAATCGCCTTTATCTTGCTGCCTGCCAACAGGTACAACCTCAGAACACGGTTGACTCGATACAGGAACTTTTCCTGCAACTCCTTCTTGATCGTTGTATGGCGAATCCCGTTCAATTGCAGGAATCCAAGGTACTTGTAGGTCTCGCCTTCAACCATATTCCGAATCTCCTCCTGTTCTTTGATACGAAAACTACTGGTATCCGACGCTTTACCCCGAAGAAGATTGACTGTTCGACATTTATCGATTACAAACTCCATCCGAATATCGTTACTGAACACCGCTACAAGCTGCAAGAGTCGGTTCAGCTTTCCAATTGCTTCCTCAACCAGCTTTAAGTCGCCCATGTAGAAGATGTCGTTAACATTGGTAGCTCTTCCTCCACCTCTCAAGTGGTAGCCATAGTTCGCAATGACTGAGTGTTCTGCTGAGGGGGTTCCTAGGAAAATTCCCCTTCTTATGCTGAGAGCCCTGGATATTAACACCGTTGTTCTGTCAGCAATGTGAAGACGTGTTATCCACATGCCCACTGCATGCTGCTATAGCCTGATGATTCCAACATCTACCTTGTACAACTGCAGTGCCTTGATAAGGTACGAGTGAGGAGCTGATTCATACGACTTCTTGTAGTCGATGTATGCCATGCTCAGGTTTCTCCTTTTCGGGCTAGCCTGACCTACAATAACTGCATCGATGATGACTTGATCTTTGCAGCGTTGCGTGTTCTTCCGGCAGCCTTTCTGTTCTGCGGCCATTGCATTGTTCGCATTGCAATGGTTTTGTAGCTTTTGCTAAATTACTGACGAGAGTACTTTGTACAGGCTTGAAAGACAAGTAATTGGCCTGTACTTGGCTGGATTACCAGTGTTTTGATTTTCGGAAGAGGAGGTGGTCCTCTACTACCATATTGAAGCACTTCACCATTCGTCCATGGATTGAGGCGGATTTCTTATTTACAGTAATTGTGCACAAAATCCGGTCGTGGTACAGCCCAATTCCTGGTATGCCGGGTAGCCTCGCGAGTATCCTGGGCGGTAAATACAGTGGCGACCATTCTTCCTCTTGCAACCACATCCCATCACTGGTATGTTGAAATTGATTCTCCCATAGATTAGCCCAAACTGTGTCATTGCGCCATTCTCCGGAAGTCCTTCATTGTAATTCATTTTGTTCTTTCGGATGCGGTTGTAAAACTCACTTTGGTTAGTGTTGAAAATTCAGTAGTCCATACTGAATCATCCATTTTGCAAGAACACTCAATTGCTGTACACGGGTGTCGAGGTACTCAGTAATGTCAGCTTCAGTAAGGTCTCAGAGCTCTGCGGGCATGACAATTTCAGCAACGTGATGAACTAGCTTCGCTGATTAGTTTGCCCTCTTGTACTGTGTTAACCGACCAATTATAGTCCATAGTATCTTTGTGGGTACGTCCGTAATCTCTGCGTTCTTACAACAGCCACAGCTGCAGAGTACACTATGAACTGCAGGTCCTCAAGGTTCTCGACGGTTTCCAAGTACTGTGCCAGGAGATATTCGTTGAGAATGCTTACTGCACTTGTTAACCGATATCCTGTGTCGGGACATGGGGTCTGTATCTTGGAATTGTGTTGCTGCTGTGTTCATGTTAAAAGCTTGTTTGCCCAATATGTGCTGTCGTTGTTGGTCCACTGTTGGTCTTGGAGCGATCTGCTCGTCCGTTGACACGTTTATCGCTGCAGTCGACTCACGTCTCTCACTCGAACGTGATTCATCTAGCTCAACAGAGCTCGTTCTCGACGCATCACTTGATCTATTCCCTTCCCTCCACAACTCCCTTCGCACTTCCAGCTTGATGCATTCTACCTCGGCAGGTGTGAGCAAGTTATGCGACGTGATCTTTCACTGTCTGATGAGTAATTTGTTCCAGTCACGCTGATTGGCGAATCGAGGGAACCGCTCGTTGAACATCTTCAGCATACTAGGTCTGCCAGACATATCCGTTCCCAAGAGCACCGGATCATGTACTTGTCCATCTCCGTCGTCCACATGATCCGTTGTCTTTGGCGGCCGCCTGCCAAAGTGAGTGATTGACGTCGGACAGCCGCAGCATCGTTAGCAGGTGCAGCATTGTCTTGGTGTGGTCGATTGCTGCCTGTTCTGTTTTGCGTATGATTTACGGGCTGAGTCCTTATAGTGGAGGGCCGCTCCTGCACTTCATCTTCCTCCAGACGCTGACCGCTCGATCTGTCCCCCGTCACAGAACCAGCTCCAGTAGGGGCTCCCTCCTCGGGCGATCGCATTGGTCTGATTATCCAATTTCGCAACTCCATGTTGATGACTTTTTGCCGGAAGACTAACTGGATGCATTTTTAGCCAGAAGGCGCAACGACCAACCGGTTGGTGAAGGTTTGGACAGTAACTCTTATATTCTTATTGTGGGTTTTGGAAGAAACTCAACAAAAATTTGCCGCGGACCACAGATGAGGAAGACCACGTTCCACGTTCCACGACTCAATGATTGCAAGAAGAATAAAAAAAGATCTGTTCAACTCTTCCTTTAAGATTCAATAGGAAAAAAGGAGCTTAACGTTTCCCGGGTGGACCGCGGACAGGCGAACTACTTTCATATCCCAATTTGAAGTTTTTTTTTTGAATGGATGGAAAATCTGCTCACAGACTCCTGTAGAACTCAGGGTGTGCGGATGAGGGTGCCAACTCCTCGACCCACTAAAAACCCACCCGTACCTCTAGGCTTTGCCTTTCCAACCCCCCCATCCCCCCTCCCCCCGGGACCACCTCTCAGTATTACTATGGGGAGGGAACTATAGTGCATTAAGCAACCACTTATTTCTAACTACTTAGGGCTTTGGTAGTTAGTTTATCCCTCTGGCCTTTCGTTGGTCGTTTCGCCACTTGTCCTGTTGCTCTAGGGCAATCTGGGAGGCCGCCGTTTTTACCGCGTCCCAACCCTAGTAGCACACTTGTTGCAATTCGGTTGAAACTACTTGAATGTGATTCAAATAGGTCACATTCAAATTGCTGAAACTAATTATGACGGTTTGGTGTTGCTTGGGAAGTGTCCTGTTCTTGGCACACTCTCTGGACAAGATTGTCCGGTGTCGTGTCCCGACCGCTCACGGCCATCATGCCGTTCCTCGCGTCGTTGAAGCGAAGGCAGACGAAGAACACATGTTTCGCAGTTTCGTCCGCTTCCGCGCATACGGGGAACGCTGGAGACTCAGTGTAGCCGTACTTTTGCAGATACTGTCTGAAGCAGCCGTGGCTCAACAGTATCTGTGTCAAGTGGAAGATTACTTCCCCATGACGCCGCTCGACCCACCCAGATATTTCAGGAATTAATCGGTGGCTCCACCGACCTTTGGTGGAATTATTCCACTCTCTCTGCCACCTAGCCATCGATGTAGCTCTGGTGATCCTGCGGATTCTTCTTGTGCCCCTTTGCTCTAAGCACTCCGCGTCCTCTTTTATTGTGATGCCAATGGGCATCATCCCCGCTAAAACGCATACTGCGTCGCGTGACACTGGCGGTATGCGCGGACCACTCTCAGGCACATTAGCCTGTGAGTACTTTTGAGCTTACTGAGGTAGTTCTTAGTACTAGATTGAACCTTGCGGGACGCCTGCGGTGATCTGAACACGTTTCTGGCCTACCTCTGTGTTGTACACTAGCACGCGATTCTGGAGATAGCTTCCCAGAGTCTTGTACAGTTATCCCGGCACGTGAAAACGTTGGAGCGAGTCAGTAATAGCTACGCCACTGGCGCTATTGAACGCATTGCGCACGTCCAGTGTGACCATCGCACAGTAGCGGACACCTCGTCTCTTGTGCTGGATTGCCACTTCGGCCGTGTTTGTTACGGACAGAATTGCATCCACCGACGACTTTCCTTTTCGAAAGCCGAACTGGTTTTTAGACAGACCGTCCAAGCCCTCCGTGTACTGGGAGCCAAGGCCCATCTATGGTCTCTTCCGTTTTTCCAAAGACCCCTGTATCTGAGGCTGTCACGCTACCAAACGTGTCGGATGCGTCGCCGGATCCTGCCTTCTTACCAGGCGGGGATCTCGTAAGTCCCTTTTTGGCGAACGGGTTCGCCTCCTCTCTCATCGTCGTTTCAGTCGGAGCTTGCTCCATTCTGTTGCATTCATTCTCCATCAGCCGCTATCCATAACCACATGAGGTAGTCACCATAGTGATCCCATGGTTATCTATGCAAGCTTGGAGCTGCATAGGCCATGCTATCTAGGAATGGTTGTCGTGGGCCTTCATGGGGACACCGCGTTCAGAGTCAGATCGGCGTAGATCAAGATGGGCATCTGAGCCTACTCCCGCCCTGCTTAGGAAAGCCAATCGGTGGAGATGGAACGTACCGAAGGCCTGCCAAGGTTTCAGTGGGACGGAGACAGCCTATGCCTTTGAAACCGCGCCATTCCCCGTAATTATCACGCGACAGTATTGAGGGAGACGACATAGGTGCCCGAAGTCGTGGTATCGTAACGTGATTCCGTTAATCAGCCTGTTTCCGTAATTGGGGTCTTACTGACATTGACCCTAATGCGCCGTGTGGCGCACCCTCTATAGTTCGTTTAGCCGTTAGGCTCCTTTATCCGTCAAGGAGGAATTTAACGTTTCTAAGGTCAACCTGGAGGGTGTAGAAATTGCTATCGGTACTGTTCAGTGATGAGTCGGAGTTCAGCATCATTTGGAAGCGACGGAATGTACCGTGTACGCCGAGCGATCGGAAAACGCTTGGATTCGCAGTACTGCCAGAACTTTTTGAAGCATGGCGGCAAAAATGTGATGGTCTGAGGAAGTTTTTCTGCGAACGGTTTGGGTCCGATTCATCGAATTGATGGTATCACGGATCGTTTTATGTACAATGGCAGTCTCAAGGGATAATGGATATAAATATCAACAAGATAACGACCCAAAATGCACAGTCAAAGTCACTAAAAAGTGGTTTAAGTTCAACAATTTGCTAATTATGGATGGGCCACCGCAATCTCGAGATCTAGACCGATCGAAAATCATTGGGAGATCATAAATCGAAGAGGTCAACTGTTTGAGCCAATTCCATAAATCTGGGCAGAGATCACACCAGGCATTTTAGGATTCGCAACGAAATAATTTCGTGTTGTTTTTTCATTTGATAATGGTAGCGTATGTTTTGTCCAATACAGTATATTTTACTTAATTAAGTGTTCTCTGATAAGGATATAGCTGCCACACACAATAAGGTTATTTTAAGATCAACTTTTTTATTCCAAAAAAATCCAAATGCAACGCGCCGTCCACCGCCATATGTAAGTGCGAATGACAGTTCATTCGACTGCCAGCCAGCCAGTGCAAACAATTGCTGTGCCACGTTGCTAATCGCCAGGATTCAGGACCAGGATTCGAACCGTTCCCGGATACTGCATGCAGAGGAAAACGGCAGGAACAGATCGAACGACTAATCATAAAGGCAAGCGAGCGAAAAAGCCACTCTGCCAAGCCACACACGAGCTTCCACCGAGCTGATATATTGCTTTCAATTACATTCGATATCCCGTGCATATCCGCTCTTTGCATGTAAAATATTTCACCAAATCCAAATGTTCGATTCAGTTCGGATATTCTTATATCCAGCATATGTGAAATCCACACAGTCCTCTGCCCTTTCTGGATTGAAGACAGGAGATGCATTCCGGGCAATCATGTGAAAAATAGCAAGATAGCGAAGAAGAAGTGAAAAAAACTGCAGCCGTTGCTAAGCACCGAAAACAGGGCATTGCATTGAACCGATATGGTAGTGGACTTAACGACTTTCACGGGCGAGATCCAGAGAACTAATCCAGGGAACCACGACCTGCTGCATCGCTGGAGGGCAATAAATTCCGCCACGGGTCATTCGCTCGCTCTAGGAATGGTTTGTAATTTGTTGTTTGCAGCAGAGCAAATAGAGTGTGTTCTACAATGCGGAATCGGAATGCAACAGGAGGAAATAAATTCCGATTTATTTATTCTCATTGCTACATGGCAAAACGGGAGGGGGGTAATTTATTCCCGATCGATCCGTGATTGAGATAAAATGATTTGGTTCTGCAATTGCGACCATTTGGGGGGACATAATTTGATAAATTATTCTGGTTTGTATGCCACTACTGCTGGAAATTAAAATATGATTTGATTGGGGGAAAAATAAAGAAGAAGGTTAATCAATACCTCGATTGCAATAGTTTGATTGGATTGTAAATGTATCCGAATGAAAAGACTAATTTATTTAAAAAATCAAGTGATGGATTAATTTTTTAATCGATGATTTTTTTTATTTCGTTTCAGGTAATATAGCAGAATGGGGTCACTCGAATACAGAATTTTCCAATGACGTTAAAGAAATGAAATATTCATGTCAAGGTGTGTATTTTCTTTTATTATATATCACTTTTGCATTATTACTCCATTTGAGGTTCATTCCTGGAAAGAGAAGTAGAATAATATATGAAAGTGTTCTTAATGTCCTTTGAATATATATTTCGTCATATTTTAGTTAAAACAAGAACTTTTTGACTGAACTATGAGCGCAAGCTCCACTAGAATTATGCCGCCTAATTGTAAGACTTGATCGACTTGATTGATTTACAGTCTTTTTCTCTACATTTCATCGAAAAGTGGTAGAGATGAAATTTTGTTTGTTTGTTTGATATGTTCAGTATTTTAAAGGGAAATTGATATAAAAGTTTATTGAAAATACTGCAATGTTTTGAAAATCTTTATCATGTAACAGGACTCAATAAACTTATAAACTTTATTTCAAGCTGTTCGTGCCTTTTTTAAATTAAAACAACTAAAATTGTGTAAAGCTTAAAAGGACCTAAGTTCAGATCACTCAAGCACAGGGAAACAAAAATGCACCATCTTTGATGATGATGATGATGATGATGTGAACCACCATCTTGTGTAACAAGGCAAATTGTCTATAGCACTGGAAGGTTTTTATTAAACGATTTGATCAAAGTTATACTGTGGTATATGTATCATCATGTTCCTGAATGAAGGTCCAATAACGTATTGTGGGCCTGTAAGCAGATACACTTACGGGCAACCCACCCTAGTAGCACACTTGTTACCATTCAGTTCAGATAACATAAATATGACTTGCAAAGTCATAATCAAGTTACTACAACTAATTATGTTCGTAGTGTGCTACTTGGGCAAAGCTACAGGGGTCTAAAAAGAATTTCTTCCCAGACACAAGTTCCCAGAATCCACACCAAAACCGGGCCCTCGCTTTGTAAATTGTCCCACTACACCCAAAATATAAAAGCAAGATTGGAATGCAATTTCGCATGATTTTGTTTCATTTTTCGTAATGGATCGTGACTTGGAGGAAAAATGCAACATTGGTCGAGGACAAAAAAGCAACACATCAATTCGCTATGAAAAATTAAATGTGTGAGTGAGGTTGTGCGGTGTATTAGTACTGAAAAGTTTGGCATAAAAGCCCAACAGTTGCTTCGATTGCCAAGGCACTCGGTGATACGGTATTGAAGCAAATGTTTCTCACACACACTTCAATGGCTTCGTTTCATCGGAGTGTGATGACGAGTGAAAATAAAAATAGAACGCTTGAGAGCGGAATAGCAACAGTGGCGAATAGCGTTGCTGCATTCTGTGGTATTGTCTCACCCATATTGAAAAGTGGTTGACGGATGAAAAAAGACCCAACGGTCACCTTGACTATCGAGATACTAAGTACACAGCGATAAATTTGTATCGAGGAATCTGCGTGCTGCCAACCGCTTGCACACACTTGCATGGCTTTGTTTATACCATAAAACGCTATGTGGATCATAATGGGCTTAATTGCGTTTTTTGAATCATGCATATGGATTACCTTTATTAATTCCAAACTATAATCATCGGCGGTTACATAAGAGGATCATACAATTTCCGTGCTGGCAATCTGTTTCTATGAACCTGTCGAAAGGTTATTAACCTGTCGAAATGTTCATGCTTCATTGATTCATTCTCATATTTTTTTGTTTTTGTTTTCAAATAAAATCTCAGTGTTTGTCAAGGTCAAGGTCAGGTATAAGCTATTTCGTTAATAATTATTAAATTCATTGTTTTACTCAATTGATGAACAGAAAACGTTTAGCAACTACATTGTTTATTAGTGAATCGGTGTTTCAAAATCTGCTAATGTGGGTAGTCGAATTGCGTTTTTTTATTAGGCCTTCTATTCCTCTGTTGGTTTCTCCTTTATCTTTACTTGAAAGTTTTGTTTTGTTTGTATTTCCAAAATTTGAATTTGTTCGTAGCTTTACTTACATCTTCTGAAGACTGCCCATCAGAGATTCCACTCCATTCTTCTTTCTATATTTCTTCAACTCTTATTTGAAGCTTACTTTTATCTTCCAATTTTCCAAATTCATTTGATTACATCTATTAAAATCCTGAAGCAATGAGTCCTTTCATGTCATACTAGGTCTATCCTCTTTATTTTTCTTAAAATTATGTTTGTATGCGAACTTTATGTCAATGTTCTTCTAGGATGCCAATGTTCTTTTCTTAAAATATAACCGTAAAAGCTAACTCTTTCTACCTTAGCGTTCCTAGCATTATTTTTTTTTCTAGTAGATTCCTAGTATTAAATCTTAAATCTTAAGGTTTCCTGCAGTGAATGAAAATGGTTTTTTAACACATTTGCACTGATTATTCCAAAAATGTTGGTAGTTTCGGATTCCATGGTGAGAGTACTGGGGTAAGTATCTGTAAGTATCTGGGATGGTGGAAAACATATTTTCAGTAGCGAAACATGGCATGCGGCATATCAAACTTCATGATTAAGCATAACAAGAGCATCAGAAGACATTTTGAGAATCTCTGGCCATACTGGCTACGAAAAGAAGCTCTGCGGGATCCGAGTTCCTCCGGAAAAGAGGCCATATTGAAATCTTTTCTTAAACCTGGCATGCGACATATCAAACTTCATGATTTTGCAAAACTTTATCTTTGGAGGACTTTTTGAGGATTTCTGACTACTGGCCACTTAAGAGGCTCTTGCGAGATTCGAGTTCCTCCGGGAAACAGGCCATATTCAAATCGTTACCGACACCAGGCTTGCGACATATCAAACTTCATTATTTTCCAAAACTTTGTCTTCGGAGGACATTCTGAGGGTATCTGACCATAATGGCCACTTGGAGAGGCCCTGCGGAATCCAAGTTCTTCCAGGCCATATTCACATATTTAATAAAAACTTGGCTTGCGACACATCAAACTTCATGATTTTGCAAAAATTTGCCTTAGGAAGACATTCTAAGAGTGTCCGTCCATTCTGGCTACCTAGGGAGGCCCTGCGGAATCCAAGTTCCTCCAGAAAAGTGGCCATATTCAAATCGTTGCCAAAACCTGGCTTGCGACACATCAAACTTAAGGATTTTGCAAAAATAGGTCATGAGAAGACGTTTTGAAAATTTCTGATCATACTGGCTACATGGGGAAACCCTGCGGGATCCGAGTTCCTTCGGAAAAATGGCCATATTCAAATCTTTTCCGATAACCTGGATTGTGACGTATCAAACTTCATGGTTTTGCAAAACTAGGTCTTTGGAGGACATTCTGAAGATTCTTGACCATAGTGGGCACTTAGGGAGACTCTACAGAATTCAAATTCTTGCTGGAAAGAGGCCATATATAAATCTTTTCCAAAACCTGGCTTGAGACATACCAAACTTCATGATTCTGCAAAACTTAAACTTCGGAGGACATTCTTTGAATTTCCTACCATATATCTGACCAAATCGTTTTCCAGGAAACTACTGCTTATGCTCGTAGGATAAATTGAAAAAAAAAGTAGACCTCGCCTCAGTTTTGTAATCCATCCGGTACTCTTTTTCTGAATTTCGTTACGCTTTGGTGCACTAACGTGTGCGTGTCTTTTCCAGCTTGACAGTATCCTTTTGTAAAAATTAGTTGTTTAGTTGGGGCATAGACCACTAGCCGAGACAACCATAGTTAGAAGAGCTTATGTCATAACAAAATTGTAGTTTTGCGGTGGAAACGGGAATTTAGTTTTTTTTTGTTTTGATCGATTCTGTGAATTATTTTTGTGCAAAATTTTGAATGCCTCGAAATCTGATAATATGAACATCGCGAATCCAGCCTGGTTGGAAAAGGATATTGATGCATCATATTGATCCAAAGACAAAGTTTTGTAAAATCATTAAATTTAATATGTCACTAGCCAGGTTTTGGAAACGATTTCAACTTGGTCTCGTAGGGCCACTCCGAGTGGCCAGTATGGTCAGACACCCTAAAAATGTCCTCTGAAGACTAAGTTTTGCAAAATCATAAAGTTCGATATGTCGCAAGCCAGATTTTGGTAACGATTTGAATATGGCCTCTTTTCAGAAGGAATTAAAATTCCGCAGGACCTTCCTAAGTGTCCAGTATGGCCAGAAATCCTCAGAATGTCCTCCAAAGACTTATTTTTGCAAAATCATGAAGTTTGATATTTCGCAATCCAGGTTTTGGAAAAGATTTGAATATGGCCATTTTTCCGGGGGAACTCGGATCCCACAGGGCCTCCCTAAGTAGCCAGTATGGTCAGAAATTCTCAAAACGTCTTTTCATGACCTAGTTTTGTAAAATCCTGAAATTTGATGAGTCGCAAGCAAGGTTTTAGCAACGATTTGAATATGGCCTTTTTCCCGGAAGAACTCGGATCTCGCAAGAGCTTCTCAAGTGGCCAATATAGTCAGGAATCCTCAAAATGTTCTTCGAAGATAAAGTTTTGCAAAATACTGAAGATTGAAGTGTCACAAGCCAGGTTTTAGAAAAGATTTGAATATGGCCACTTTTCCGGAGGAACTCGGATCCCGCAGGGCCTCCCTAAGTGGTCAGTATGGTCAAATACTCTCAAAATGTCCTCCGAAGATCTAGTTTTGCAAAATCATGAAGTTTGATGTGTCGCAATCCAGGTTTTGGAAAAAAATTGAATATGGCCATTCTTCATTGATTCTCTAATTTTTTTCGTTAGTACAAGTTCAACTTAGTGAAAGCAGTGGTTCTACAACACAAAAAAATAAGGCTTCTTGTTCCTTAAAAAATACCACTGTTCAAAGTTTTCCTAATAGCCAAGAAGACTTAAACTGTTTACTTAAACTAAAAGGGAAAGCCTGGGTTGTTCGAAATAATCACGTAGGAATACGATACTAAATGTAAGCCATTTAGATGGTAAAATGCAATGTTCTTAGAATTATTAAATTTATACAAGCAATTTGACGAATCCTGTTTGGTTTAGTGCTCAATAACATAGAAATGATTGAAACAACTAGGAAATATTTCTTTGAGACGTGCTGGGTCGTCCAAACTGCCCAAGAGTTAAGAACTTAAGATCTACAGTTGTGTCAGTAGCTCTATTCGCTATACAATTTTATGATATGTATTCAAACATTTTCAAAAAATTTCCTAGAAGACCAACAGGCATTACAAGATAATCTTGGGATATTCTATGCCTAACAGACTAACTAAACTTTGTATAGCCCATAAAGCTATTGATACAATTTTAGACTGGTTCAAAAAACAGTTTGAATAACCAGAAACTTACAAGGTTATCCTGTGATGTCTGTGGACGTTTCAAAATATTCATTGCATATGTTTGAATATTTATCGTTGCTTTGTATAGCCCAAAAGGCTACGGTTACTACCGTATATCTTAAGTTCTGAATTCAAGGTCAGTTTTTATGATCCTAAGCATGCCGAGATAATCTGATAATGACTGAAGCTTAACTGAATGTGTTTGATTGCATATCGGCACCTTTCATAGATTATAAAGCTAACTTTACGACTATAGATCCTAAATTATGAGCTGAAGGGCAGTTTTGATGACCTAGAACATCCCAAGTTATCTCATTATATCGGTTGACCTTCCAAAAGACTCAACTAATATGGTCAGATACATATTGTTACTTTGTTTAGTTTAGAAAGCTACAGTTACAGCTGTAGATTTTAAGTTTTGAACTCAACGAAAGTTTGGATATTCTAGACCATCCGAAGATTATCTCATAATGTCTATTGTTTTTCCAAAATATTCTATGAATATGTCTTAATACACATCGCAGCTTTGCGTAGCCCAGAAAGCTTTTGTTACAACTGTTGGTCCTATGTTCTGATCTCAAGGATAGTATGGATGACCTAAAACATGTCATATTGCAGTATCATGTTTTTTGTCATCAAGAATGTTAATTGAATAGATTCATTTATTGTAACTTAACTAAAATTAACTGTTACAGCTACAAAGCTTAAGTTCTGATCGTCAGGATAGTTTGGATGACCTGGACTATCCAGGGAGTATCTTATTGTGTATTTTTACGTTTGGAAATATACACTGAATATACTCGCATACGTGACGTAACTTTGTGTAGCCAAAAAACTACTGTTACATCGAAAACTCCAAGTTCTGAACTCCAGGACGGTTTGGATTACCTAGAGGATCTCCAAATTATAAAATAATGACTGTTGGCCTTCCAAGAGATTCATTGAATATATTTGAATACGTATGGTGGCGATAAAAAAACTACTGTTACAACTGATGATCTTATGTTTTGAACTTAAGGGCAGTTTGGAGTACCTAGAACACCCCAAGATTGTCGTATTATGTATGTTGGCCTTCCACACTATTCAATCAATATTGTAAAAAACATATCTCTTTGCACACGCCAAGCACATACTGTTACATCTGTAGATCTTATGTTATACACTCAAGGACAGTTTGGATGACCGAGATCATCCCCGTTGATGCCATAATGTTATTTTTACGTTCGAAAATATTCAATGAATATGGATGAATACGTAGCGTAACTTTGTGTAGCCCAAAGGGCTATAGTTACTACTGTAGATCTTAAGTTCTGAGCTCAGAGTCAGTTTGGAAGACTTAACACTTCATAAAGTTATCAAATAATGACTGTGGTCCTTCCAAAACGTTCTTTCAATATGTTTAAATACATATCGTAACCTTATATAGCCCTAAAAGCTACACTCAGTAGCAAAAAAAAAGCCGAGCAAAATTTTTCTTCTAAAAAGCGCATTGTTCAACCCTCTGTAACTTTGTCAATTATCAATATTTTTGACTGGAAATTTGACAACACTTTAACACAATGTATGAACCACATATGACCAAAATTTTTTGATACAATTTATAAATTTGAAGTTATCATAACATATATGAGAAAAGTCAGTTTTGGACATATAAATTTCAAAAATCCGTATTTCTGTGAAAAAATTAGATAGCATTGCAGTATTTTCCGTATTAAATTGGAAGAAAATTATCAGAATCGAATGTTTTGTATGTTGCTAAACGATTAACACTAAGTGGACGAATAAATTGTGAATAACTTGTGTACTCAGTGTTCGGTATTCAGTGCATATTCACCGATTTCCACTGGAGGTCTGCTTATTGACCTCAAGATAGGTTCCGCTTCCCTAGCAAAATTATGTTAAACGAAAAATATCGGCCTAGCAAACGAAAATTTTACAATAAACCATCCACGCAGCACTGTAAACATTAGGAAAATTAAATGATGCACCTCTCCTGTTGCCTCCCATTTTGAACAAAAATGCACCATTCTTAAAATCGAAACTTCTCATTTATTCCTCAATTCGATACACAATTTAACTGGAACCAACAGACAACACTGTCGGAATGCCGTGATCATATTTCTCCCCCCATTACGATTACGATCTCCCCAAATTTACGATGACCGCCAATCCAAGTTGATTGGTTGTAGCTTAACGAGCCAATAGTCAATAACATATGAAGTGACTTCGTGTTCTAAAATTGATCTCTCGTTTCATCGATATTTTCGGCACTGCTCTCGCGATGAACCTCTGCCATTCCCTTGCTCACACCCACCACTCACCGTAGCTACATGCCAAGACCGACACGTCCAAACTCGTAAATCATCATTCCCTGAGTGAAATTGATTTATTTACTTCATCGACGCTCTAATGGGGCAACCGGAACACGCCCCACTCGCCCAGCCTCCACCAGCGCTGGCGTCGGAAAACAATTTCTACGATGATTTCCACTGCAAATAAACAGAAACCCATTATTCCAAATCGACTGCGTGCTGTTCCTAATAAGCAAAAATGAAAAAAAAGAACATAATCCGCGCACTGTTCTCAGCAGCGGCTAACCGGAGCTCTAAAATGCCACTTGGGTCAAACTAATTAATCGGCGGTGAAGGAAATCCACCTTCAGCTCGGCGGATCTTTCATCGCTTCCATCATCGATGTCACACTAGGGAGTAGCATATGCGGAAATTTGGCCATATTTCGAAAATACGAATATTCATTAACACAAATTTATATAGTTTTAGTTTATCGTGTATACTAAGACAAATAACTGGACAGCTAAATCTGACGAATATACTTTGTTTACGTCCACTGCCAGTTGCGTTAAGATGGCGTCTTCGTCATTCAATGTTTTTAATAATGGATTTCATCCATGTTTGCCCGTTTGAAGAAAAAGTTTCCGTAATGTAATTAGACAATTTAGAGCGTTTCATAAGTATTCAAGATAAAGGTATGTTGAATAGGTCTGTACAAGAACTCTAACAGTTTGTTTGGAGTCCGACTGGACGCATTTTTAAACTACGCCTCAAACGTAAACTAACGTTTGAGGCTTTGCCTGGGAGTGCGTTTGAGTAAAGTTTTTGCTTGGATCTGGTGCAGTACAGACGTACATACACGCTCAAAACTCCATCTCTTTCTTTCGTATTACTATCCCTTTTTTTCACTCGGAAAAGTTACTCAATTTTCGTAAAAAGTAGATCTAGTAAAAAATTGAATAGATCCACTTTTTACGAAAATTGAGTAAATTTTCCGTGTGAAAAAAAAGGGATGGTAATACGAAAGAATGAGAGGGTGTTTTGAGCGTGTAGAATAGAGAGCACAGAAAGAGAAACAATAGGCGATTTCCGGCTTCAGCAGAGCTGATTCTGAGTATACTGGACTGGAGGCGTTAAAGAGTGAAAAAGTACAGAACATGACAGACACAGAGTCAAACATTATCAAATTTAAGAAGGATGAATACATGCGAAACACACTGTGTGGCATACCCGGAGTTATGGTCAGGGATGCCAGATATACAGACATGTCTGAACTTATACAGACATTTGATCATGCATACAGACCTCATACAAATTACAAACATTAAACAGATATTGAGCTTAAGTTTCAGATTTTCAAAGACATTGAAATCTTTCAATAAGATGTGAAACAATTTTGTACTCCAAAGTTTGGCATGTTTGTTTGTTGATCCAAAGCATTCTATATTTATAAAAAAGTATCTCGAAAAACTGTTAACATTGTAAAAAGTTGCATGACTTGACCTTGTTTGGAAGTTCCTTTTATATCGAAATAGAACTTAAGTTACGTCGTCTTCAAATGAAAGTGGACCGATGACTTGAGATTTATTCAGTTACGCAGAGAATATTATTTGCAAAACTACATTAACAGTTCAATTTATAAGAAGTTCAGTATTATTTAAAAAAAAAAATATTTAGGTTTAAAACAAATCGAATTATTATAAGCATGGTTTTTTTTCTGGAAGTGACTGATTACTTTACTAATATTCAACAACTATTTTCTTATGAATCAGGATTTTTAAGGTACCATTTGACTCGCAACATCTGTTGACAAGTTTGGCCTGCATTTTCTGGTCGAATTAATTGAATTAATTATTGAATATGTAATTTAATTGAATTAAATTAAAACCTTTAATTATAAAGATATTCAAACAGGGAATTAAATACGAAGTAAAGTTGCGGAAGGTTTTGTAAATGAGCCAAGGTAAGGCATTGAGTGGTTTGAAACCGTTCTAAGAATGAAAACAAAAAAGTGTTTAAAAATATAAGTATGTTACATAATTTTAACGAGCTCCAGTACGTTTCAAAATTTTAGTTGCATTAAATAACTGTAATTTCGAATGGCGATACAAAAAAAAACTACAAAAGGTTACTGAATAGAACAAAATTTCGTTACATATTACGTTTATGGAACATTTTACAGAAATGCTTCTGCGCTCTGGCGAGCGTCTGTACAGCAGTGGATCGAAACCTTAGCCGTTACCGATAAAAATATGGATTTCGGCAGCACTTTCTAGGTTTTGGCTTCTCCGAGCCCAACACCGAAAAAGGCAATTTCCGAAAGGCACTTCGTACTGTACACGGTGTTCAATAAGTTCGGATACAAGTTTTCATCATTGCGTAGGTATGCGCCATGTACATATTCTGCATTGGTATTGGTGTCAGCTTTAGCTTCATTCATACGCTACCGAATGTGCGCGGTGTTGACATTCTGTTAGTTGTTGTTCGTTTGTTACGCGCGATGAAAGAGTATCGGGACTTCGTAATTAAGCGTTTTTTGAACGGTGAGCGACCCGGCGATATATTCCGGCTGCTGAAATCGCATGGGGTCAAGCGGAACTTTGTCTACGACCATCAGGCGATACCGGGAGACGTCCTCGACCAATGACCGTGCGAGATCCGGTCGGCCGCGTTCAGCGAGGACGCCACGGGTCATCAAGATCGTGAGGAGCGAATTCGGCGCAAAAGAACCGCTCAATCCGGAAAACGGCTGCAGATCTCAACGTTTCCATTGGAACCGCTCACACCATACTCACCAGGGACCTTGGTTTCAGGCCTTACAAAAAACGTAAGGTCCATGGCGTTTCGGAGGCTACCAGCAAAAAGCGGTTGGATCGAGCTAAGAGGATCCTCTCTCGGCACGCTGGTCAGGAGTTTGTTTTTCGGACGAGAAACTGTTCGTGCTGCAGCAGCACGCACAATGTGCAAAATGACCGGGTGTGGGCGCCATCGAGGGACAGCATTCCTGAATCCAATATAAACATCCCTCGGTTTCCAAAGTGCCGCGTCGGTGATGGTTTGGGGGCAGTATGCAAACGTGGTAAGCTACCCTTGGTGTTTATTGAAAAAAACGTCAAAATCAACGCGGCGTACTACAAAACTGAGGTTTTGGAAAGGTTATTGCCCCCAGTCTCCGAAGCCTCTACGGCGATGAGCACTACGTGTTCCAGCAGGACGGTGCACCAGCCCATACGGCAAATGTGGTTCAAGCCTGGTGTCGGGACAATTTAACCGACTTTCTGGACAAAACTTTGTGGCCTCCCAGCTCCCGGACTTGAATCCTCTCGACTTTTTGTTTGGTCCTATATGATGGCGAAGCTGAACGAATACAAGGTCAGCACTTTGGATCATTTCAAGACGGTAATTCTCAAAATCTGGGACGAAATGCCCATGCAGTCCGTGCGTGCCGCCTGCGACGCGTTCGAGAAACGTTTGAAGCTCGTTAAGGAGTACAAAGGGGAGTCATTCAAGAGAAATGTTGTAAACGTTCCTTGTAAACATAGCTTTCAATAACATAAATCCAAAAAATAAAAAAACATGTTTTCATTTTTTAACAAATTTTGAAAGTGTATCCGAACTTATTGAACACCGTGTATATCTCTTCGTTCAACGCAATCCTCAAAGGAAAGTACAGCGGTTTAGACATTCCCTTCTCGCTGATCGTCAGCCACAGAAGAATCTTCTTCAGGAACTTGGTGTGGGAGATATATTTGATGTCGACGCTTAGCTTCTTGGTAGGGAGCGGATGTACCGGGTCCTTTACCAGTCGTTGCCGTCCACCGTCAGGTAGGTCTCATCATCGATTTGAAAACACGACGTCGCACTTTGTCGAAAAGACTTTTTTCACCAGCACCTCGATTTTGGCGATTCATTTTTTTTCTGTACACAGCGGGGGTACTACGATTAGCGATACACAGGTGGAATCACCCTAGTGGCAGTGCTAGAATAGCTAAAATCAGTCCATTTTTGCAATGCATACGTTAATTGCTACAAAATAAGAAGAACCTTTAGAATATTTGAAAATTTAAAAAGGCCATCCACTTAAAAAATACCAGATTTTCCAGAAAGTTTATGGAAGTTGTAAAAAAGAAAAAGTGAATGAATAAGGCTTTCAAAACCAATGTATTAGAGAGTATGACTAAACTTAATTTTTGCCAAACCAATCCTTACATACCTCAACAATTCATATTCTTTACATACATCGACAAAATCTTCAATACAGAAAAATACAGACATTTTTCAATGTTCCCTACAGAAATTTTAAAAAACTATCTGCCATCCCTGGTTGTGGTAGTTTTTGGTCGACTTTTGTCATACGAGATGACTGAGCAAAATTCTAGTGCTAGTAGGGGGTTAATTGGCCAACCGACCGTCGAGAGAGTTAACGCGTCGCGTCTCAACATCGAGACCTATTTTATGTCGCTCGAGTTCTGGTTTGCTGCATCCGGTATCGATGCCCAACACGACTCCCACCGGTACAACATCGTGATGGCACAGGTGCTGAACGAGCTGCGGTCGATAGTAGAGGCCACTCCTGTGAACGACTAATACGCGTACATCAAGGTCAAGCTGATCGAGTACTTTGCGGACAGTCAGTACCGGCGTCTTCAGCGTGTTTTGTCCGACATGTTGCTAGGGGTCCTAAAGCCAAGCCAACTCTTCAATGATATATCGGGTTGCTAGGTGAGCCGGTTCTGCTCGATCTGTGTATAATCAGACTACCACCACATACCCAAGCAGAGATGATCGCTTCGAGACATTGCGGACAAAATCACCATCACTGGCGCCATTGTGGATTCGATGGTTCGCAGAAAAATCAACGCCGTCGACTACAATGTGCCAAAAGCAGCAATGGCGGTCCACAATTTGCAAGTCACCGCAGCAATCGATCCAATACAGTATCTGAAGTCGGAAATTGCCGAGCCCATTCGGAGGCTCGATAAAGTGCTGCCATCCCAGAAGAATGTTTGCGTTCGCTACAATTCCCTTTCTCGGAGGTGAAAAGCAAAGTTCCCATCAAGAAAGGGATCCAAAGATGATAGTTCCCAACAATGACGTCCCTGTGTTGCTACTGCGAGGGAAAATGGCGAACTTTCAACCTCAACCGCAGTCTATTCCCTGAACGTTACGGACTCGAGCACCTCTATGCAGTTTTTAATCAACTGGTGTCGATAAGTTCATGGTGCCCATGGACCACGACGTCTCCCGCCAGAAAAAAATCGAAACGGTTTGTGCCTAATTTGAGCACCTAATGAAGCTAGGAACCTGCCGTCCGTCCAGCAGCTAACTGGGCAGCCCGCTCCATATGGTAAAAAAACAGACGTTTGCTGGCGCCCATCTGGAGACTACCGTGCCTTAAACCCCAGACCGTCCCGGATCAGTACCCTCTGCCGTATTTGCGGGACTTTGGACCATTTTACAAGGTAAAACCACTTTTTCTAAAACTGACTTGCAGAAGTCAGGTTTGAGGCTGTTTGAATTTCCGTTCATGACTTTATTTCCCCTACATCAACGAGCTGTTCATTGCCTCGTCTTCTGCCGAGATCACCGGACCATTTTGCGCTAGCTTTTGGCTCTCTGCAGCACAGCCACAGCGATTAACGTTCCAAATGTGAATACGGCCGACGCACTCGATTTTCCGTCTCAGGCCAAGCAATCAAATCCGCTACTGAATACGTGGAATCCATCGAGAACTTCAAGTTACCTGCTACGGTGAAGAACTGAAGAGTTTTTGGCCATAATCACTTTTACCGTAGATCCGTTGCTGGTGAAGATCCCCGACAATAAGCACAACGATCGTTCACCGTTAACCTGGAGTGATGAAGCTTCAAGCGGCTTTTGAGCTGCTCGCGCAAACTACCAGCTGCATCCATCGCTGGCTCTTCTAAATTGTCGGTTTGGGTTGACGCCTCGGACATTGCAGCAGGTGCAGCGTTGCCAAATCGTCGATAGGCAAGCTAACCCTCGGTTTTCTCGATGAAGTTCGACACGGCCCAGCTTTACTGCAGCCCACGATCAGCAATTAGCTGCCATCTCCTCTTCGGGTGGCATTTTAAGATCATGCTATGTCGTAAGAATGTCGACGACAGCCCTGTGAAAATGGTTTTGACAACGAACCGACAGGTACAAGAAGAAGAGAGGCGCGCAACAAGCAAGTTGGATCGATCAAGTAAAGGCGACCTGCGGACCCTCCGCAGAACAGCGAAACGGCCGGCGGTACCACCATGGACCGATTACAATGGAAACAACTTCTCGTGTACAGCGGAGGCCACACACGGCCTTAATCTGATTGTTGGAGTAAGTAAGCTCAAGGACGAATTTTCTGCATCTATAAGGACACAAACCAATATTCTTCGCCGTTCCGTCAAAAAGCTCGATAAGGCTGATCCATGGCAAACTCGCCAGTTGGATTTCGTTAGGTAAATTACGATCGATATCCGGCGCTTCGCTAGCAGAGCAAACTTCAACAGATTTGTGCGGCCCAGCATCTGCACAAGATAGCATCGCTTTGGCAAGGAGCTGTTTGCGGTGTCGGCGATCAAGGTAACGCGCCACAAACACTCACCGGTGGCCTGGTACGCTACCTGACAGTCGATTTTCCACATCAGCATCGATATTGCTGGATCATTCTCGCCAAGTAAAGGACATCGCTATTGCCTTACGGTCATCGACAGATTCACTCGATGGCCCGAGGCGTTCCCATACCGGATACTAACTGCGTTGACGTTGCGAATCTCTGATCGCGGAAGAATTGTTCGTTTTGGCGTCCCAACGCCGCACCGTGACTGACGAGAGGGCGGCAATTTGAGTCGTCGCTGTTTTCAAACTGACTCGCGGGCTTGCGAAGGCTACTCAACTGCGCACAACAGCATACCATCCTCAATCGAACGGTATCATCGAGCGGTGGCGCTTTGAAATAGTCGATCTTGTACCACGACTCTGGTCCCTGGAGCAGACACCACCAGTGATTTTGCTTGATTTGCAGAACAACCTTCATGGAGGAACGACTCTTCGAATATCGTCCAGATTGTTCGTTGACAATTCTGAGAACCAAAGCAAGGACTGAATTGCTCGCCAATCTTCAGATTTTACATCGCGACTGGACGTGGAGATGTGCCAGGAAGAATTTATGTTCGTGTTTGCTGAAGTTCGCGAAGAAGGCCATGATTGCTCGCTGTCGGTGATCC
>JASCZW010008825.1:0-47170 GCA_034211315.2 Aedes japonicus
GCTAGTACTTCCTAAGCCAAATATTTTCATTTTCTTCATCACTATCCACCCGCTGGTCATAGGGTATGCAATATATTCTTGCGCTTTTCGGTACTGTTCCATTTGCTGTTTTATTTTGACTAAATATTTGAGAAGTTGTTCTTTGCGAGTTATGTTTTAAAGGGTGCTTAATTTACGTTGGGACCGAGCTTAGGACCGATGTGCTGGTACTTTCTGTGCCAAAACCTATATTCATTTTCTTCTTGACTATCCAGCCCCTGGTAGTGCTTAAAAAATCATTCTATATTATGGAATAATTAGAATCCAAGTCACACTCCATTCCTAAGTGACGCTTCAGTGTCAACTACATAAATATCTGGTGATTCCTCTACCGTTTCTAGGGGGCGGAATGTACTAACATGTCTCTTCAGGGACTTGAAATGGACTGGAAATGATGTTGATGTTCTGTCATATAACCGAGTACGATTATTCTGCACTTTGAAGGTGGCAGCGAAAATCTTAAAAATTGATAAAAAGACTCCTTATAGGACAACGGGATGTAATGTTAGCCTAGATCCTTCATTCGGCCTATGTACCAAATATGTCATTAATTTTGCGATAATCAACAAAAAACATGTTGCTATTAGGATGATGGATGTCATCCGAACCAATTGAGACAATATTAATCAACTTATAGTTGATCACTTCTGCATAATTTTCAGATTTCTTGAATTTTTGGGGGATCATGATTTCCATTGGTTAAGCAGAACAGATGATCTCCATGATCTTCAAGTGATTGAAATTTGGCTTAGTTGAATCGATAAGGCAAATAGTGCAGTCTGGTTGTGCACAAATATTTACAGCTTACAAACTAACTGTTCACATAGCTAAAATAACAATGATTTTACAAGAAAATCGTAAACCAATGTTGGGGACATATTTTTTGTATGTTCCCCAACTATAAATCTCTTGTATCAATAACGTAGTAAAAAGGTTGTTATTGGAAAAATTTCTGAGTGGAGATGCATGAGTTTGTGGTTGTTTATATTCAAGTGGCTCATCTAAACACAAACCGAAGGAACAAAATCATTGCATAGTAAATTATCATGTTTTTATTATTGAATGGCTGATAAATCATATTTGAACATCACTTAAGTGTTTAGAGGCAGTTTTACATTGGTTTGTTTCGAGAAATGTTGTATTAAGTTAAACGAATACAGCTGGCAATGCCTTAATTCATAAAATTAGGGGAAAAACCGGACAAAAACTACGTTTAGTGATACATCCATCCAATGGTACGAGAGTTGCATCCACAAATAGGCCCAACTTAGTGCTTACAGACCGACATTTAATCCATATCCCTCGAATGTTTCTGACTTTATAAAAAGAGTTGTGTCGTGATACATACTACCGAATGTCTTAAAAAACTTATCTTAGCAAATGTATAACTAGTTGAATCTCGCTTATAAGCTTAAAAACTTTGAGTTATAATTTAAAAAAATGTAATCGATGGTTGCATAATAGGCTGAGTCAAGGACACATACCTAGGATGATTTCAGTTTTGAGATAAATACCTCTGAGTTTGCGGAATGTATCTGTACGTATCTACCGCTGCTCCACGTTAAAATTGAAATTACGCGTGGATAACTGGTGTGTTGTCGATTCAAGTGAGAATAATAAGGGCTGTTCGAGCACGAACTTTGCCGGCCACCGGAGGACATTCTTCGCTGCTGTTAAGTAGCCACCAGAAGAAGTGCACTTTAAGAGCACTGAAACACTAATCGTACGAATCCACTGCTTCCACAAAGTAACTGCCCAAGTTCTTCAAGGATGAGGCCACTTGAGCTCGTCGACCTTCTCATTAAGGTGCGACTGATGCGCCTGAAAACGGCTAGAGTCCCTTCGTAAAGGGTACTTAGAATACTTATTCGCGTGGGACTTGTAAGTATTCGACCCGGCACAAAACGATAGGGAACAATGACCACAAGACCGTGATAATTTATTAGATCGAGAATGAATTGCGCGCACGTCCGATCGATCTGGTTGGTATTATTGTACTGACTTCTGGTTGTATTGTGAGTTACGCGTACAGAAAAAAATCTTGTAGTAAAAACTACCATTTTACCCGCCTTTGCCTGTCTTTAGAACTACCATGAAATTTCAGTCAAATTTAATACGTTTACGGTACAACCATCAGCATTTGTGGTACATTTGACAGACCTTATATTGAAATCAACCGCACCATGGTACATCAAATTGCAGGCATGGTAAAATCAAACGCATTTATAGTCAGGTGAAAAATTGTTGGTGTTTGCACTTAATTAAACCCTCGAAATGGTAGTTTCTACTGCCGCTTTTTTGCGTGTGGGAATAGATATAGTGTGTTGTCGATGAATTGATCGTTGAATGATCGGTGATGCAAGGATGCTGCTCTCATGCGCTCTCTCTCGATTCTCATCGACTCGGTGGTGGTGTTGTGTGGAGGCTACGATAGCAGTTCACGTTCTATCTCCTAAGAGCTCAAATTATAAAAGCATTACGCAAGAGGGTGCGTTAAGTGCTAGTTTACAGTGATAGAGTGAAAAAATTTTCTCACTTTATAAAAAAAAATAGCAATGTTACTCGCTTTTGACATATTGCTGAAAACACAAGTAAGTCAAATTTACTCACTTCAGAGTAAGATGATTGAGCGTGTCGATAGACTGAACATGGCATAAATTCCAATCAGAATAAACTTTTCTAAATTCTGCTCGAATCCCCACACACAATCAACCATATTTATTAATAGCACATACAACTCAACTGACATTCCAACACACTTACACAAAGGCATGCGCATGTTGAACAGTTTGTTGATACCAGTATTTCTACTAGTGATAATGTTCCTTCTGTCATGATCTTCTTCAAGCTGCTAGTTTGTTATTAATTCTCTTCTGGATTCAGAAAAAGAGCTCTGCTCATGATTATATTTGTGGGGTTTTTATTTGTGAAATAATATAATAAGGATATAATTTTCCGATTTCAAATATAAAATTGAGATTAATTTATATTAAAAATTATTTCACATGAATCATCATTTGAAATCATCATCATTTCTTTTTTGTCTCATTAGTTGTCTGTAGAAAATTTTGACCATTACAATATATTTATGATAACATAAATGTTATAAGTAACTGTTGTTGTACATACTGCAGTAAGAAATTTCTGTAACCGCTTGATGAGATGCCCCATATGACCCACTTGTGCACGGGTAACACTCCTAGTTCGACATTCGTTATCAAGTGTTTGATCGAACTGCATGCAGCTCAAAGCCTGCAAATAAAAAGCAATATTTTGTTTATCAAAAGTGATTCATTTAGTTCAACGAAGATGCAGGAACATATGGGCCGCAGAGAAATATCCGAGGAGCCACCGATGAGTCGGTTGTTCGTGATATGTGGTCGTCAAATCACAAAGGAACAACTGATGCATCATTTCCAGGACGACGGCCAGATTGAGGAGTGTGTTGTGATTGTAGACAAGAAGACCGGTCAGGGCAAAGGCGTAGCCTATGTTAAATTTACGAAAACTTCCTCCGCGGCTCGAGGTCTCCGAAAGAATGGAACCTACATCGAGAACGAGACACGCCCCATCAAGGTGATGATTTCGGCCAGGTGAGTTGTGTTTTGGAATGCAAAAATTCTATTATCGTATGAGAAAAACCAAAATGGCGCTACCTGGTTTTGCTAATAATCTGTTTTCGGGGACTTCTAGCTACCAAAAGAAGAAAGAAGACGCAGTGCACCGAAGAAGTGAACGAATACAAGTTCCGTCGTTTATTTGCGGTAGTGCCTAGTTCAGAAGGATGAGGAATCAATCAAAAACGAATTCAGTCGATTCGGATCCGTTACTCAGGTGCGATTAGTGCCGGACAAGAAGAACCAAAGCCAATGCGCGGCGTACATTACGTTCACTTCGTTTCTGGAGACAGCGTTGGCCATCGAAGGATGTGATCCCAACTACCGGGCCAAGTTCTGTCTGCCTCGAGAAACCCTTAATAAAGAGAAGGAATCAACTGGAGGGAAATTCGAAGCCAGTAACGGCTCTAGTCGCAAGAGGACACATTCTCAGAATCCGGTCGTCCGGGAATTGATGTCAAGCTGGTAGTGATTTGCAGCAACAGCCTCAACCAGGACCGCTTGTGGAGAATATTTGATATTGCGCCCGGGCATGAAGTACTGCAACATTGTGACGCAAAGTAAGTTATCGGTTTCGAGTGTTATTATACTAGATATGATCCAAACAATAGCATAACGTTATTTCAGATGACATCAACATTACCGCTTCCGTTGTGCACTCGAGCAAAGACGAAGCCCAGCGTGCAGTGGATAAAATCCATGGACTCGAATATCCAATCGGAGAACGAATAATCGTCCGGCATGAAAACGAATTCCGAGAGGAAGTCAGTACAAATGACGTGCTTTCCCAACGGTCCACCGAAGCCGATTCTGAACGCATCAGACGACTCAGTGCGCCAAGAAAGCATTTTTCATCTGCATGCCTGAGGCTGTTTCGGTAAAACTGTTGCAGGATGCGTTCTGTCGGTTTGGCGATCTGATCAATGTGTACTCGGTCCCGGGAAACGACATGGTTATGCGGCATTTGCCAGTGAAGTTGCTGCCGATCCGGGCCATCCAACAACTGCACGGAATTCAGCTCGGCGACTGTCGATTGAAGGTTTTGGAATGCATGGAGCAGAACGAGAACAAAAAGCGAAGGCCGATGGATGTCTAAGCTCGGGAGAACCGTTTGGGTAAGATTCGCTCTGTGAGCGACTGTTTTCTCTGCTTGGTAGATGTGTTTTTAATATCGTTTCAGGCTGGATCCGAAGCATGGAAATCGACGGAGGATTTCTTTTTCTCTTTTTTTCTGATTTTCTTTTTCAGCTGATTCTAAATATTCAACATTCTAATAGGCGATCCCATTTCTGATCTCTTGTCATTTACAGAATATTAACTTGAGAACGATTGAAAAGGGAACGTACATCGGAAGAGAATTTTGAAACATATTTCATGAATAATTTAGATTTTGAACATCAGGACACACGCTAACTGAAAACAAAACTTGGTTCCTGTGAAAAACTTATCCTTTGGTAAATCACTCATTCATAAACTTCCTATTTTACTCGATATCTGAATGTTGAAGACACAAAGCAACAAACTACTACTATTATTACTAGTACAACTAAACAGGTGGTCAATTCCACAACGGAATGGAAAGCAAAACATTTGTAATGAGAATTCAGACCGCAACTGGAAATGAAACTTTACAATCGAGAATTATGAATCCTGAAGAAGATTTTCGAAAACTAAGCATAAACATACTCTAAACTATTCCATAAACTTATGGATTTGAATACTCTATTGCAACCTACTGTTTCGTACATGATCAGTAGTGAAAATGAAAAATACGCATACTCGAGAATTGAAATAAATAAACTGAGATGAATTATTAACGAGTGAGGATTTAATTTATCCGAACACCGTAATTTTAACTGCTCTCTTCATACTTTTCTATCTTTTAAATGAACATCTAGCACCAGTTTCTGACAGAGTAATGACTGCGGTGATCGTTTGTTAATATCTTGGTCGGAACAATAAAGATCCATTTGTAAATTCAAGCGTAAAACAGCAACATCTGATAGCTAATATTGTAAAATCAAATGCATATTAACAGCTATAAAATTGGGCATTTAATGAGAACCAGATTCGATAAGTGTTGTGTCTTGTCTCGCGTCGCGTTTTGTTAGTGTCGTGTAGTTCTTACGTCAACATAAAAATCATAACATTAATCCATTCCATACTAGCGAATATGCAAAACATAAATGAAACATAAACAACGAATAAGTAAAACAAATAAAAAAGAACCTCCCCGACGGGGAATTGAACCCCGGTCTCCCGCGTGACAGGCGGGGATACTGACCACTATACTATCGAGGACTTGTTTTTCTGGCTTGTTAAACACATACATTTTCAAATATCGATTTAGTTTTTGATTCAGTCCCATCCTGAATTGGGTATCGAAATTGGATCGGCTTATTGTGTATTGAACATCAGTGTGTTTGTTTGGATTTGTAGCGCCTATCGGGGTGAAGTTTGCACTGACAATAAGTTTAGGTATCACAGGTTGGAACTAGTAGGTTCAAAAACGAAAACGGCGAAAGATCCGAATCATGGGCCAGTAACCTCCACTTACACAATCCATGTGTATGTCTCGGGCCATCCATATACCACTTGGACAGAAAAAGTAAGATATTAACCTGAGAGGAAAACCAGTATGGGCGCGTTCTGTCGAGTCAGTCGTGCTGATTTCATGTGTGAACAGGCTGCAACATCAACCATTGATACGTGCAGTCAGTCAAGATAAGCTAAGCTAAATACACGAGCCGAGTGGTTGCGATCACAAGAAAGCTCTCAACATACACCCAATATGACACTGGTTGCCACGGATAGAGCAATGCTCGACGGATGATTCTAAAAATTTGATAATTTGACTTATGAGTTTGTTTTCTTGGCTGTTGGCGCTTTAGTTGATTGAGTTTAACAAGCACGGAACGGTTTGAAATAAAATTAATAAAATACGCGTGTATTATGCAATCGGACATAATCGGAAACGCTCGGCTGTGGTGTTTGCCAAAACATCAATCACGATGTCCGAAGCCAAACCACGAACATTGACACTGGTGTTGTACTGCTGAAAAAGTTTGATAACTTTGTTGTTGAGAATTAGTTTTGTTTTTCACTTACTTTATATAAACCTTTCTATTGATCTTGATTTCCCCAAACTTAGCCCACCCTGTACTGTGATCGCCATATGACATCGTGCATAGGCCATAGGCCAGCATAGTCGTTTGCCAAAGGTCAGCTCTTCAAAAGCAGAAAAACCGAGACGACACAAAGCAATAAGTAAAAACTCGAGCAGGAACGAACAACTTGATAACTGGCCTTGGTATTTAGGAGCTCAGATTAAGAGGTAAAATACCTGAGGATAATACCATAAAATTGTTCCCATAATGTTATGCGAATACCAGATTGAGGAAAGACCAAAGTAGTACCCCTCAGGTATTCCCAGGTATCCTAAATAACAAGTTTTGTTATTCGAGAGATATTTTGCTTGCAATTCTTAGGTGGAACGATTTGGATAGGGAGCATGGGGCGGTCTTCTCCCTATTGTTAACATTTCGCGGAACCATCTATTGGGTTTATTCTGTCAATCGAGGGCTCGATTCCAGTGCTGAGGGTGTGAACTTACTTTTGGAAGGAGATTTTCTTCCCTATATTCGCGGGCTTCGCATAAGTGTCTCTGCTTACGAGCCTGCTCCTTTTTGGCCCTCCATACAGGAGCATGATAATTACAAACAACAATAGAATCCTGATCAAATCGTACTTTAGATTATTCCACTGCTATGGAAAGTTTCCTTGCTTCAATAGTAGTATTACATCATCATCATGATTGTGGATCACTTGTGATGGCTACCGATTTGGCAGGTATGCTGCCATTACGGCCTCCCTGCCGTACAATTTGCCCATACCGGCATCAGCCAGCATGCAAATAGCCATTTCTTGCCAAAAACGATGTTTGCGTTCGGCTATCCCGTTCTGTTGTATAATACTGAGCTTTGATACCCTCCAACTTGTAGAAATTCTTTAATTCCCGGTTGAAATATTCACCCCCACCATCTGAGCGAATCGAGAGAGGCTTTCGAAAATGTTTTCAACCCACCGAACGATCTCTTTTATTTTCCCCTCTGCTTCGTCTTTGCTTTTCAGCAGATAAACGCCTGTGAACCGGCTTTAATCATCGATGGCTGTCATAATGTAACGGTTTCCTGCTGGTGTTTTCGACTCCATTGGTCCTCAGAAGTCTGTGTGGCTCAAATTTAACGGTCTGTCTGATTTCCCTAAGAAATGATAATGATTACGAATATGGGTTCAACGATATTCAAACCTTTGTAACTATGATAACTACACCAACAATCATTCAAAAATGGTTTATATTAAATAGTAGAATTATAATTGAACGCTTAGAATAATTATAGAAAACGTTTAGAATATTATAAAAAAGACGTTCTAGTAGCATTAGTTATGATTAAAACATGCTATAGAACATCAGAATAGACTCAAACTGTGAGAATAGTGCTCAAGCATCCAACAACGTGCATTGAAAATAATCATAACATTCATTTGAAAACCTGCTCAGGTTATAATCCAACTATTATCTGACGTCGTTAAACAATTTCTGATATCATCCATGTTTGTTACTTAACATTTGAACTATATGATCAATAATATATTCGGTTTATCACAGGGTATGTCATCCAAACCGTAAAGTTGATATTGTCACGGGAACGACGAAAGAAAATAATGGATAAGGATCAGAATCTAAAACACGCTTTCTATGGTCCCTGGGCATTGGAAAAACCTTGTGGTAGATTGAAAACTACCAGGTCCCAGCGCTTGGACTGGATCTTTACCCAAACGGGAAAGATGCAAACCAGTGTTTCCAGGGGTGTAGTAGCATTTTCACTTTTAATTTGACAACTTTCCTTATTTTCATACAATATAGAATTTGTATAATTTCAATAATATTACTACCACTCAAAGAATCGTCTACTTTTATTATAACTGAGTTTTAATATGGGTCTGCAATTTTCTGGAAAGCATCACCACACAGATTCTACATTTGGTCTGGCTGTTGTTGACAGAGGAGCGAATATTTTTGTATACTTCTAGAACGAAAAAGAAATTATGCAAGAAGGATCAGCATGCCGAGGCTTGGAGCCTGATGCAAATCCGAGTCTCATGGCGACGCAAACTGGACAGGCAGGCATCTTGGCCTATGGTTGGAACAAGACCAAGTAGCCGACCAAGAAAGACCTACGTGGACGAAGCACATGCATGCGAGTATCATCTAAGGCGGTATGTTCCCAACAAATCAAAAGTAATAACAACAGTGTGGGTAAGTAAATCAGTTAATATTTCCAAAACTACATACACATCATACATACAAACATAACTATATATTAAAAGACCGCCCACAAATACCCATGTCCAACAGAGCAGCTTATTTTCCCGATGAGTGTAACGTCAAATACTTTGTTCCATTTGGGAGCGTAGAATATGGGAGATAGCTATTACATTATCACACCTGTACTATATGAAATTGCGCTGATATCTGCAAAACTGCACTGACACGAATATCACTAACAACGTAATGACACGGACAAAGTACAAAAACACGGACTTTAAAACAAATACCTGACAACAAAACGCGTACACACTGACTGATTCTGAATCCCAAAAATTTCAAGAAGATTATGTGAGCTGATTTCGAAAGCTCGGTGTTTATTTGGTCACCATAGACTAATCCTTCCGGCATAATCACTTGAGAGTTTTCAAAAACCAACCCCGATCATTGCAATCCTATGGGGATAAAAAATAAAATAATAATAATAATAATAATAAAGGGCATTACACTGTTTGACAAATTACCAAATAATAGGAACGGCAAACACGAACCAGATATGTGCCTTAGCAATATGTGGTCATATATATTAGGCGATCACAGGTTGGTCAAATATATTTGTCAAAATTTGTCAAATATTTGGCGTTTCGTCAAACAGTGTGATCTCAGCTTTAGAAGTAGTCACGATTAGAAGTCCATAGTATAGTTCATTCAATCATATTTGGCTGAAGTTGATTAAATCAAGTTGCAATGTATGATAGTTACAATCATGCACATGGGTTATCGAAAAATCAATGCAAGAGTATAGTTGATTTTAAGTGAAGTGTTATTGATTGAATTGTACTTTTTCTACGCTTTGGTCTCTTTTGGGCTCTGTTAGATAAATGGTCTCTGAAGTTCCTATTTTTCAGAAACTCATTCGCAACTGCTGCCAGTTCTTAGAAGCATTCTGGAACCAATCACTTACAATATATTAATCGTAATCTCTGTTTTATTGTATTATCTTTTTCGCTAGCTATGTGACGAACGAAACCCCATATGACGAAAGGCCAAGCCAATTAGGCAAATGTTCAACGATATACAACTTTTTACAGAAAAAACCTGCCCAAACCTTTTACCTTCTCATAATCCCTGAGTAGCCGGTCTACCACAAACCACGCAGAACTTAATTGACCCCCATGGGTTAAAGATGCTGTGATGCTCACTCCCCTTCCCCTCCCTGATGTATTATGGACGATGTGAAATTTCGCATCGGTGACTTGGCCCTCGACCCCCTTGTACATCACAAAATGAAAATGAAATGAAAATGAATCTGAAACACGCTTTCTATGGTTATAATAACAATAAATCATATAAATAATTATTTGATCTATGTTTAAAAACTATACCCATATTATAATGAATAAGGTTATTATTTTAAATTATTAACTTTTTTCAAACTTCACTCAATATATTTTCAAAACATTTTACCAAAACATTCACAAACTATAATCTATAATGTTTAAATTTTAACCACAATTTATAAGGTTCTACTGTTGTTTTTATTCTGACACTATATGGAGAAATCAAACAGTTTGAATGGTAATGGTTCTTAACAACCCACAACATTCAGGCCTGAGAAACCATATTAAAACTTTATCATACAGTCGTTTTTGTAAAGTTGCATAGCCATTACAGGTTACGTTAAGATGTGGGAGATAAACAATTTTTGATAAAATGAAGTAATGGTTAGTGTACATGCGGGTTTCTCTCCGTCTCTCTTGGGAATGGCTTCCGCGCCAGCTTCCCCTTCAAACAGCACTCACAGGTGATACGTACACTACAGTCATTTAGATTGAATCCACTTACCAGATTTTCTTTCTCAAGCAGTCGGATTACCTCCGGATCCCGGTGGCCATACGCCGATGCCATGTATGCTGACACTGCTCATGGTGCTCGTTGCTAGCACACAACGATCGTTCGTGCAAACGCAGCCGATAAAGTCCAATGATTTGGTCACCAGTACCCGCATAATCACAAACCATTCCTGAAATTTAAAGAATTAAATTATTTGAAATTTGAAGATCAAATTATTTGATAACAATAAATAAAATGTGATAATATATCGTACATTCGAAATACAATTTTGACTGTATTGTTTTTCGTTATACGGGTACTTTCATCAATGTTATTTCAACGCCTTTACCACGTCCATCTTCTCCGTATAGAACACCTTTGCCAATACCACACATCTTTGTGTTCTTTCTGTCATCCAGCGTGACTATCAAATCATCACTCGGATATTGTTCCACCACCAAATGGAAGGGTAATCACATGAAGGTCGGAAAAATTAGTCGCTTTTTTTTAATGCACGCATTAACTTAAATTAAAAGTCTACCTGTGAACAAGCGTGAACCCTTATATACTTCCGTCTAGCTCAAGCTACTCACATAGTTTACGGACCACCCTACTAGTTGCGGAAACGAAACGAGAGCATGGAAAGGGACGCTTGATATATCAGTAGTGTTGTCATCACAGAACCCAACGTAAACTGCTCGAATTGAAAGAAGCTCTCTTACACACCTAACACCTTGCGTTCGGATAGAAATATGCTGTTTGTTGGTTAGCCGTAGAAGAATAAGCAAGCATCGGTGGTTCAGTGGTAGAATGCTCGCCTGCCACGCGGGCGGCCCGGGTTCGATTCCCGGCCGATGCATCGATATTTTTTGACATTTGCTCCAACAACATTCAAGCTCTACTCCCCCTGCGTCTCCATTTTTTGAAACCTTCAATTTTTGTGCAATACTTGAGCAGAATCTGTTACAGAATAGTTTGTTGGGCCTGATATTTAGGAGTTACATTACTGGTTATTAGCTCTGCTTCGGCTTATATATAAATGGATTGGGCATCTGAGTGGTGAGTGCATTCAACTGATATCAAGTGAATTAGACGATTAAATGCCTACTTCGACCGTTCGCGTGTAAATTATGCATTGAATATGGATTTGAAAGTTGGTGCATAGATGAAAAGGATGACAAGTCACATTATAAGGCGCCCATAGAATTTTTAAATGTTTGATAGGTTGTCAAACCGACATAAATTTCAATTAATTTCAACCATCACAGCTTGTCAGCGTAAACTTAGCAAATATTTGTTTAATTTTTAACACGGAATTCTAGTACCCAAAGTATGGTTGTTTAAACCATACTTTTGTTTCCGTGATATTTTATGATGCGTTACTGCAAGAATCCATTTTACATATCGAGAAAATGAGAAAATCGTGAAAATTTTAACAATCAATTTTCCCGGTGAACGAATTTTTTTAACTAGTTAATTTATTTGGGAGGCTCAATTGCGTTAGCTTTACGGAGCCGATAATTCATTGATTTTTTTATAAGGTATTGGCTTAATACTAGGATTAGTAGGACTTGAGGCGTTTACTCGCGGTATTGCCAATGTTGTCGGTCACGTTTTAAAGTTTGATGTGGTTTAATTAACGAATGTCCTGTTTCTAAAACATGTAAAAAAACTTACCGGCTTCTAATTTGATGTTACAATAAAATAAAACACCTTTTTTAGATAAATTTGTTAAATCCAATGCAGCGCTTCTGAAACCACGACTAAAAAAACTTTGAAACATAACAAGATGGCGGATAACCGAGTCAGATTAAGGATGTCAGGTATTTTTTTCAAATCTAGGTTTCTTTTTCATTAGAGCGAATCTAACATTAAGAGATTCTCTCCGGTCTCGTCTCTTTGATTTATTACAGCGCCATTAGAAAACTTTTGAGGGATTCTTCAGTACAGATCGATACACAACAGTGCTGGCTAGCATACTCTACAAATAATAGAATGAAAAACATAAAGGTGAATGAAATATGAATGAAAGAGGAAATTATCAAAGAGAGTCTCTCAATGTTAGATTCGCCCTAATGAAAAAAAATCCCGAGAAATGTCTGCGATAAAAATTTGAAATGTCTAAAAGAAGTTGATTTTTTGCAAAATTAGACTTCTTTTAACGAAAAGACGTTATAAGAGTGTTATAAGAATTTTGTCATTTTCGCTATATGTGTGAATATGTAATGGCTGGCCCACAATTGATACGTTGCGGATGCGTTTGCGTGAATTTGACAGATTTTTCATAGATTTTCTGTCAAATTTACGTCAACGCATCCGCAACGTATCAATTGTGGGTGACTCTTAAACATTTCTGCATCGATTTCTGCGATTGTATGCAATCTTACACTAGATTGGTAAACGCAGATATTCTAGTTTAATTTAACCGGAATTTCACGTTGAATTGAGCATAACCATCATATTAGTTTGATTTAACTACCTATGGTGGTTAAAACACACTGAAATGTTGAGTTATTGTTTCGGGAATTGAGCCGTTTAGTTCAAAAGACATCCGTTTGAATTTACCATTATAGCTACGAAAACAAACAGATTTTTTGATGCTACTAACGCTAATGGTTTGTGCCAAAAAATTGTTAAGTATGATTTAAACTGAAATGCTGTTTGAAACAAACAAACGAAAACGGTTGAACTAACGAACATTTCCGTTAACAATCTCCTCTTTTTTCTGTTATTTCAAGAATATTTATTTGAATAAAATGCTAACATACATTCACAAGGCTTTACATTCGCAAGGTTCACATTAACATTATTATAGACTTTTCTTAGGCTAAGTGAAATCTACAAATGTCTTTGCGAGTCTTTCTTCTATTCTTAGGTTTTTTCAAAGTAAAATTCTGTTTATTTCAACATTTTTAATTGTTCATTTGCTTCTTTTTCACGTATTACTGCAATTTTCAACACCAATACAAGCGTGGTTTCCAGTACACAACATTCAAAATGAAGTTTTTTTTTATTATCTGGCAGATCGAGCAACTCTATTACTCGTTCGCACATCTGTACCAGGATGTCGATGATCCGGATGTTGTTTGTGTTACGGACTTCAGCTTCGTTATATAATTGAAGGAAAAAAATGTGTATTATTTATGCGATTACCTTACCGGAACCTTACAATTTCAGGAGCAGCTAGAAATTTTGGTCTTTGAGCGATTACTTTTTATTGGATTAATAACGGTAGAGTTATTAAGACATTACCAAGCGAACTGATTTTGTATATTAAATTTTTATCAGCATTGAAAACTTCCACTGAAAAACACGTTTGTGTATTGTTGAATGACAGCTTCAGAGCAGCGGGACCGGATGCCGTAAAATGAAATAACCCAAAAAAATAATTTGTTCCAAACTAAATTTTTAGTTATTTTTTCTCCAAACTATCAGCTTGATTTAACCGATTGAACCTTTGATTGAAGAAATCTAAAATTTTAATTTGTTTCCCTGAGTCAAAGCAATCTGTTTTTTGTAACAATAAACCCCTCTCAAGGTGAAAACAACAAAAATATTAGTTTAGAACAACCATAATATCTAAAGGTAGGAACAAGAAACCTGCCTGTTTCTTTCAAAACAAAATCGTTGGTTTAAAACAACAAAACGGATTTTTAAAACAACTAGTTTTTCAGTGTGAATATCAACTAGCAAGTTTGTTGTTTCAAACGGGATTGTTTTTTCTCCGTGTACACTATTGTTTCATAATTTTTAAATGACACTTTAACTTGAAGCATTTGCATAGATGGCACAATTTTCTATAGTTTATTTTTCGCTATAATGCTCGTTCCAGTTACGTATTTTAAAATCAAAATTAAGTTTGCATTTGATAAATTCAACAGACTTTTTTTTTCTTTGTCCAAAAATAATCATTCAATTATAAGGAATTACAGAGTCAATTTTCCGTTACATAATTTAAAATGTTGAATTCAAAACTTTTATTTTACTTTTACTTTACTTACTTTACTTACTTTACTTCTTTATTAAAAAAAAAACACTACAATGAAACTTATAGTGATGAAATAAAATATTTGGGTAAAAGGGAATTTTTGTTAATTTAAATTCGAGGGCTGTCAACTTGCGTATCTTCAATTTATTTATCGGTATTAAACAGGGGGCATTTTATATGTTTTTTCAAATATTTTTGTTATATCGTGTACGTGTATATTGAGCTTTATTTTGAACACTATTGAGTGTTATTTTGCATATTTTGTCTTTTACGCAGTATTTCAGTCTAGAATAAGAAATAAGATTGTTTTTAAACCCACAAACTTTGGGCTTATCTAACTGTTCCTTATTAGTGAGTTGATTCGTATTTGGATACGGAGGTATATATTTTTGAGAGCTTGTATTTATGGTTTAGTTGATAGATAGAGTTGATCTAGACGCTCGTTTATAATTACTCAAAACTGAATAGAAAACGACTTAGTTTAGTTAAAAGTGGAATTACCCTAATTAGAGTAATTGAAGGGTCATTCATTTTTGATTAACTAGGTCGCTTGTCAAAATTAGAGTAAACATGACTCAGTCACGCTTGTTTTTCATTTTTTCAAAACTGAGTAGAAAACGACTTAGTTTTGTTGAAGCTTGCAGAAGCAGATAATTTCTCACCTTCATGCGAAGCGCTAGGAGTGGACAGTAATTTTATTGCTAGAACGAATAGACATGAAGAGAAAGTGTATTGATAGTTCCGTATAGGGCAACGGCAGGCTTTGAAATTGAAAGATACAAGTTTGAAAACGAGCGGAGGGCATTTGAACGGTAGTATCCGATCAGGCACATAACCCTTTGTCATACTACCCCATGCAGGGTAGGCAAGGGGGGGAATCTAAGTTTGTTTAAAACTGGAACTATCTTTATTTAAGTAGCTACAAAATTCCTCATTTCTGATTAACAAAGTCACTTATCAACATTTGATTGAAAATAACTCAGTATCTAATTCTATTTTAACAAAATCGTTGATTGTTTCCGACAACTGTCTCGTTGAAACGGAAGTGTCGAAAAACCTTTAAATTTGTAATTCTATGGATAGATTGATATTCATGGATTGAATTCGGCACTTTGACTTAAATTTGTTGTTGTTTACAACATGCAGTCGTCCCATCTTGAAAATTTTTGAACGACTGAAACTCTTGCTCAACCACGTTTTTCGCTTTTGACAGCTTTATTATAGTTACTCTATTTTTATAATACAGTGCTTTTACAATCAGAGTAGCATTTACTCAGCTTCCTTGCATCAAGTGACTCAGTTTTTGTCATTTAGCATGGAAATATGAAATTGAGTAAAAGTTACTCTATTTAGAGTAGATCTGAACGAGCGTGTTTACGCTGCTTATCTCCGGCACAGAGAACAGAAATCCAAGCTGGAGTGCCCTCCATGTGTAAATTTCTGTAATTGACTGATTCCACGCCAAATCGGTCGGTCACCAAACTCAACTATCTTCGATTTTGATGAAACTTGGTACACGTCTTCGGTATGTTGAAAAAAAATCCACTGGTGTTAAGATTATTTGGATTCAAGAGTAACTTTTGAGATGGGTGTATGTTTTTTTTCCAACATTTTACTTGAAAAATCGTAGTTCAAAACCATTACATTTAGAGAAAAACTTTATATGGGGGAGTTGTAGAGAATCCAAAAAGGCTTTGTAAAAAAATGTACACTGAAAAAAAATTTTTTTCATAAAGAAAAAATCGAAAATAAATACTAAAAATCAAATATAAAAAACATATTTTTAATATTTTTCAAATTTGTTTTGTGGAAATTTGAGGAAAAAAGACACGTTTTGAAAAAAACTCTAGGATGGACGCTCTTATAATAAAAAGTTTTCCGAAGAGCGAACTTTGGTGCATATTTCAAATTTTGGTTATTCATTATTATAAATGAAAATTAATTATACAATATGATTTTGGAGATCATTAAAAACAATAATGATGATAATGATAAATCACCTGAACGCAAACCGTTTTCGAGATTTTTCGGATTTTATTTCAATAGAATGAAAAACCTCAGAAAATTCGCTCTTTTCTTAAGTTAATCGAGATTTCCACCAGAAATGATAAATTTTCCAAGATCTTCATATTATAACGTTCACATTACTCTAATGTCCTCTTTTCTTTTGATATCAGGATGATAAGAAGACTCATTTGAAAAGAACAAGATAAATAGCACTCATTGTTTTAATATTGCAATCAATATATTTATAATTGTTTTATGGCTGTATCGGTCGGGCCGCTCAGAGAATGAAGGGAGCGAATTTGCTAAAGCGATGAAAGTAATAGCGAGATAGATGTCGCAGGGGCGACAAGTGTGAAATGGACAGATGATGAAATTATGCGGAGGGTCATATAGAAGAAGCATATTAATCGAACTGCTGACTATTTTGCCAAGCTCCAACGATGTTAGAGGTCGTGTAGTGTGTGAAAACTACACTCCGAACAGTTCGGGTGATGTAGCGATGAAAGTAACACATATTGTTTATGTAGGTAGACAAATAGCAGCTATAACGTATGTCAGGTATATCTTCTCATAAAAAAGCTATTACTTGTAAACTCCAGAGATGCTTATATGCTGTTGTTTAGTTTTCAAAGACCAAAGTTGCAAAATAGCATGCTCATACATGGTCGCACCATTCATGAGAACATTAACTGAGTAGGTCTGAAAATACAGAGAATGATTATAAATGTGTTCTAAGAAATATTATGTAGCTCATCAACTAGAACTAAAAATGTTACCGTGAATGCGAACGATGTCCAGGCTTTTCAGATTTTGAGAGTAGTTTAACAGACAAATTAGAAAAGTGGTTTAGTTGAAATATCTTTGAGCAATGGATTTCAACTGATAGATGTAGTTTAGAGACACTTGTTAAACCAATTGATGAATTTATTGCTTATTTTTGTGAAAAGTTGGAACAATTAGTATCCCACGATTTTGTCATAATCTCAGCAGTCTAGTTTCTTGAGAGATTATAAAAGTTGTCTTAAAGACGGCGAAGTAATAATAATTTGTGATTTTTCTGAAAATTATTCATTTGTTTTTCAAGATGCTGTTCAAAGTAGTTATTGGAGTAATGAGCAAGCCACTATTCACCCTTTTGTCATTTATTACACGGAATCTGAATACTTAAAAATATCAGTTTCATTGTTATCTCAGAAGTGTTGAAACATGATACGATTGCGGTGCAGGTGTTTATTTCAAAACTAATAAGCTTTTTGCAAACAAAAATTAAAGTAAAGAAAGCTACGTTTATGTCTGACGGGGCAGCATCCCAATATAAAAATAGGGAAGAACTTTGCAAGCCTTTGTAAGTTTAAAAAGAAATACAATATTGATGCTGAATGGCATTTTTTCGCAACATCCCACGGTAAGGGACCTTGCGATGCAATTGGTGGTACATTAAAACGAATGGCAAGATATGCAAGCCTTGCTGTACAACATGAACACCCTATAAAAAGTGCATTAGAGTTATTCGAATGGGCGAACCAAAAAAGTGATGATTGTTTAACAAAAATGTCGTTTTGTTATGTATCACATGAAGAGTATGAACAGGGGGTAGCAGAATGGAATGAAATTTACTGACAGACTAAAACGATTGCAGGTACACAAAAGTACCACTCATTCGTTCCAATTTCAGAAAACGAAGTTTTTGTAAAACTGTTTTCGAATGACGAAGAAGGCAGGATTCATAATATATATAAAAGCAATCAATAGTTTATATAATGTTTATGTAATATTATCAATGACCGAGACTAATAAATGGTATATATAAATATAAATCCAACCATAATTCATTATTTTTGTCTTATAACTTTAAGTGAAGCTTTTTCAATCGACGAGCTGTTAAGAGTAAGTAAGAGGCACATACATGTGTTTTAAAAAGGCTAAAAACACAAGAGAAACAATCGTTAGCTATTGTTGTTTTAATATCACGAGTAATTTATGAAAAGGGCGTATTTTTTGAGGTTTTGAAATTTTATTGAAAGAAAATCAGAAATATCTTGAAAACGGTTGCGTTTACGTGGTTTATCATTATTATCATTATTGTTTGTAATGATCTCCAAAACCATATTGTAACATCAAAATTTATTTATAAGAATGAATAACCAAAATTTGAAATATACACCAAAGTTCGCTATTTGAAAAACTTTTTTATTATAAGAGCGTCCATCCTAGAGTTTTTTTAAAACGTGTCTTTTTTCCTCAAATTTCCATACAACAAATTAAAAAATATTAAAAATATGTTTTTTAGATATTTTATTTTTAGTAATTATTTTTGATTTTTCTTGATGAAAAAAAATTTTTTTTCTGTGTATATTTTTTTAAGAAAGGCTTTTCAGTTCCCTACAATTCCCTTATATATAAGTTTTTCTCTAAATGTAATGGTTTTTGAACTACGATTTTTCAAGTAAAATGTTGGAAAACACATACGCCCATCTCAAAAGTTACTCTTGAACCCAAATTATCTTAACACCAGTGGAATTTTTTTTCCAACGTACCGAACTCATGTGCCAAGTTTCATCCAAATCAATGATGATCGGGTATGATTTTTGGGATTTCCGGCACATTCTGGATGGAATCCCTCAATTGTCATTTTAAAATTACAGCTCATTTTGCCCGCCTCGAGATTTGATAGTCTGTCAATTTTAGTTTGGAGAAACCTAGACTAGGCGTTGTTTTTCCAACGGTTTGATTTTAAAAATTTACAAAGTAAATTTGAAAAAAAAGTTTAAGCCTGGATGCCTGTTCTCTGTCTCCGGGTTCATTGTGTCTTCCACCTCTTTCGTTTCTTCAAGATGACTACTAGATAAATAACTTATACTCAAGCATGGAAAAAATCGATTCCCTTGGCGCTAATTTTCACTCACACGCATAAACATTCAGAAGTGAGCGTTACCACGTTTAAATTATTCCGATTCTGTTCATTACTATTAAGCTTTCATTCTATTCGTAGAAAACAGAATTGAGCAAAACTGGCAGCTGATCGTACATGAAGAAATCGGACGGTAGCAGCATAGACTAACTCTAAGACTAGTAGGTCCCGAACAAATACGATTTTTTTCTTGGCTCAGTCAGTACTAGCAACAATCAATATGCAACTAGCGATTTGAAATTGGTTCACTGTTGTAGAACCCCTTGGTCCGAATTACACCTTGAAGCCAGCACCTTGTTATACATATTTGCGCCTTTGTTTTGATTTGCTGTGTTATTTTGACAGAATATTTTAGAGTGTGTTCATGAGAGTTCATTATTAGGGGCCCATTATTAAGCTTGGGACCGATATTCTAGTACTGACTGAGCCAAGAAAAAAATCGCTTTTGTATGGGACCTACAAGTCTTAGAGTTAGTCTATGGTACTAGCACATCGGTCCCAAGCTTAATAATGCGACCCAAAAAATGAACTCACACGAACACACTCTCAAATATTCTGTCAAAATAACACAGCAAATCAAAACAAAGGCGCAAATATGTACACCCAAAAAAATAATCACATAATCAGTGGAAAATATCCACTAGAAATTCACTTAACTTTCATGTGATTCAGGAAGTGGAAAATGCCTCGCAAAATCAAGTGAATCTTATGTGTCCAGTGAAATGTAAATGACTCGTCAAGTAGAATTTCTTTTTCTATGTGATATTCATGTAAAAATCAATTATTTTAGTATTGGAAAATATCTACTTGTGTTTCCAGTAGTAGCTGAGTGAAATATTTTTTCAGAGTACAGCAAGGTGCTGGCTTCAAGGTGTACTTCGGATCGAGGGGTTCTACAATAGTGAACCAATTTCAAATCGCTAGTTGCATATTAATTGTTGGTAAAACCCTTTAAAAAATTGATTATATGTTGACAATGCTAAAGTATAGCACATTAGTGTGTTTGAAGAAAATTATCGATATTCTATATGTATTTAAATGAATGTGTCAGTTTGCGGACGACGTGCTTCATTTACCTGTGATAGCTATACTTAGAAAATGTTTAACAATTTTTAGCTGGCAAAAATAAAGTACACACCACCGTGACATTATTTTTTCTGACTACAAACAACACCATATCGATAAACTCTCCTCTTGTCCACTCATACTGAACGTAACCATTGCAAGTGTCAAACGTTTGTAATCGTGTTTGCGTCATAGATGCAATGTTTCGAGTTTGTTCGAGTACATCGAAAGCATGAAAATATCGTTGCAAGTGCGAAAATTATTGTGAGAGATTGTGAAAATGGTCTCTCGTACAGGAAAATCACGAAAAGTTCGGAGTCAGCTTTTCTGCGGTTCACAAGCTTTGGAAAAAAAAATCAACAGCGGGAAAATGTGAGTGATAAAGGTGGCCGAGGAAGAAATCATTTGACAACACTTCTCGAATACTACGAGAAACGTAACCCGAAAATAGCAAGCCGTGCGATCAGAGAAAGCTTGTCCCTAAATATATCCGCAAGAACTGTTCGTCTGCGATTGGAACAAGAAGGACTTAAGAACAAGTTTGCCGTACGCCGTCCTCACATAAGTAAGCGTGATAGAATCAAACGTTTGGAATTTGCAAAAAAGTATGCGGATAAGCCCATTTCCTTCTAGATAACGGTTCTTTGGACAGACGAAAGCAAATTCGAGCAGTTTGATACCAGACAACGGCCGAGGGTATCGATCATACCAGGCGAGGAACTTCTGAAAAAAAATGTAAAATGTAACAGTAAAGCACGGCGGAGGCAACATTATGGTGTGGGGGTGCTTTACTTGGTCAGGAGTTGGAGAGTTGGTCCGTATTGAAAAATGATGACGGCCAACAAGTATATCGACATCCTCTCCGAAAATCTGAAGGTTGGGCTCGAGCATGAGTTCCTCTTTCAACAAAATAACGACCCAAAACATACGGTTCGTAAGACTCAAACGTTTTTCCGTGGATCACGTATCAAAGAATTGGAATGGCCCCAGTCACCGGACTTGAATCCGGTCGAGACTTTGTGAACGATATTGGATTCCAAAATGGGCCAAATCAATGTTACCTACAAAAACCTGCTCTTTGAAGCTCTACAAGAGACCTGAGAGTCAATAATGACGAGCGTTATTGGCAAAATCTCGTCGAAAGTATGCCACGTCGTCTGGAAGCAGTCATCCTGTGCCAGCGAAGTCATACAAATACTGAGTTCGAGTTAATTTTGATTAAATTGGATTACCTAGTTATACTTCTTCTCTGTGTACTTTTTTCTTGCCAAGTGAAAATAAGTGAATAAAAGAATTTCGAACTACTTCGAAACAGTAAGTCTTCTAAAATTTTTTGATATACGTTTTATTGTTCTTCGTACTATAGCCTCCTTTTCGTCCAAAGTAATAATTGTTGTAACAATAAATATTAAAATATAATTTTTCGAAAAAATGTAACATATGAGTGAGTACTTTTTTCTTGCCAGTACTGTATTCAAATCGCTTGCGTTTAGTGGCAACGCATTCATTCAATATAACGTCTAGCTGAAAAATCGTTTCGCATGATTCTGTTTTGCTCGTTTATTCTTTCTACAATGTTCGTTTTCGAGGATTCGTGTAGAATCATTCAATAGGAAACGTCACTCTATTTCGCTATTCTATAAGGGTTGCTATTTTATATCGGTGGTGCTCATGCGAGTGAATAAATTTTCCCATGCTTGATTATACCCAGGGTTGCGGCTTATCATTTTTGACTCAGGCATATTCATTTGCCAATATCTCCTTTCAGAGGGTCTATTTCGATAACATGATGTATGATGAATTTGTAGTGCATGAGTAGACCTACAACTTGGTCTAATAATACATAGCTGTATCTCTTATATCTGAGGAATAAGAGCGTATATTCGTAGTGATGTTCGCGACGATATTCGCGGTGAAGATCAACGCAAGTTATCATCGTGAAGATCACTATGAATATACGCTCTGCTTGTCGAAGATATAGGAGTTAGAGCAATGTACTGTTAGACAAAATTGTAGGTCTACCATGCACTACAAGTTCATGACATCGTATTATCAGATAGACTCCACTGAAAGGAGAGATATTGGCAAATGAATATGCCTGAGTCAAAGATGATAAGCCGCGACCCTGATTATACCTACGCTATTTTGAAATATTTCAACAAAGCTTCTTACCCTACCCAAGCAGCACACAACGGTCAAAAATTGTTATAGGTACTTGTTAGTGACTTAATTGAGTCACAATGCAGTCACTTCAACTGGGTTGCAACAAGTGTGCTACTAGGGCATCTACTATACTGTTCAGATCCTCATACGTTTTGAATCTGAATTTTAGTGAATACCTTTATTCGAGCTTTAAAAAATATTTCAAATGTTTGTAAAAGTCTGTAACATAAATAAAATGTCTATTAAATGTCTGCATCGTTAAAAAAAAGTCTGCAACAAAAATGAAAAGTCTGCAAATTTGCAGACATGTCTGTCTATGAACTTTAGGTGAGGTTAATTATCACTTCACGTTTTTGAAACTAAAGATAACAAACAAAACAAAATAAATAACGTTCAAATTGCAAACCAACGGGTGCTGCATTGGGGCAAACGATTCTTGAAAATTTCACGCCTGAAGTCCTCATAGTATTCGATGTTTGTGCTCAGAAAACTTCGAAGTGATAGGGACTTGATCCAGTATGTTTTCATACGACTTAGTTTCATGTCTTGTAAATACTTAAGAAGGAGTATGTTATAGTATGTTATAGTAGTTATTATTATAAAAAAAACACTTTTCGTTGCATATTTATGAATAACTACTTTATTCATTAAAATTTATTACAGTTACAATGCGGTTATGTTTGAGAACGATATGCTAGTTGAAACTTGCTCTCTTTCCACCAGAGCCGTTTCAGTTTTGTTTTAAGCTTATTCAAAGCGAACATTTATGATTTCAAATACAACGAATATGCATAATTTTGATTGCAAGTTTGAAACATCTTACAATTGCAAAACATCTTAGAGTGTTAGAGTTATATCGAAGATTGCTGTTCATTTACAATACACCAATTATTCAACAGTTTATGACGAGCTAATTCTTCTACAGGAGCATTTCCTTTACGACTAGTTCAGAAAGTAGTTGCGAGTCGATAGAATACAGATTTGATATTTTCACAGACAAACAGACTTTCGATGGTAAACGTCTCAAAACTTTCTCTTTAAACACGATCTGCTGCATCATCTGGTGGTCGCTTACAGAAGCAATCCGGTGGACAAGGAGCTGGACTGTTGTCGGTTGGACAGTACGTGCACCGTTGTGGATAATCGTCGCTAGAAATATAAAACCTGTGTTAAATTCCAACCAAAATTACGTTCAACATCAGTAATCTTTGGTAAATCAAATGTTTGTCAGACCATTTCCTCTTGATGTAGTACAACCCCATGCTAGCAACAATCGAAATGGTCTGCGTAAACACAGTTCAGAGTTCTTGATTTGAAAGCTGGGAATTTCCAGAAGTGGAAACACGTTCCTTACTTCGAAACCGGGCAAGTCAGCTGAAAAAGAAATCCAAGTGATTAATTCGAAAGCCACTCGACACTCGCTCGAAGCGGCTCATTTATTATTAACGACATTAATTACAACTCAATTTGGGCTCATTAAGGCCAGCAATCAGGACGGTAATTGAATACGTAATCGCTGATTTGGGAGCAGATACCTCTTTTCCGATGCTCAACTAACAAGCGGCTTGTTTGTTTCCTTGAGATCTGACTGAAGGATGAAGAGCCGAGAACCTACCTTTTTTCATCGGTGGACGAGGGGAGGGATACCAATCTGCAAATAAACACAAACAACATCTATTTTTGACAAACTGTGATTCTGTGGAAGGGGTGAGAAGCTTATATCTATCGATGTACGGGCTGTTTAACGAGCAAATGAAGGGGCTGGATGCCATACTTACGGCCGAAACGTGTGCCTTTAATTTACCAGAACAGTTTTCTTGATTCTTTTCTTGGAAGAGTGGGACGTGAAGCAGATTTCCGAAACAACAACAAGAGCAAGAACTACGGCGAGAAGGTGGGAGGAAAAACTGATTTTGAGAAAATCTGTTTCGCTTACTACAAATGGCACAAGTCCTAGATAGTAACGACCTTTTTATATGAAGGGTGTAATTGAATTGCTCGGATTATGTTTCCTCTTGAGAGAGATTTGTTCTGGTGTTGTTGTCCGTGTTTTGAGACTGGAATAAGTTTGTGAAAATGAGGTGGTGAGATTACGATTCGCTGAAGGATTGTTGTGAGCGAGTTTAGGTACAATTTTGCAACTATGAAAGTGCCTGTGGATTCCGAGAATTTTACATTTCGCTTAGAATAATGTTAACTATAATAACCATAAATTTTTGCCTTGTCAGATTTTGATTACTTCGTACGTGAAGGCAGTTGTTACAAATATGGATAATGGTATCAAAGAGAACAGACATCCTAGCTGTAGTGCCTTCCGTATGTAAATTTATGTAACTGCCATTTTAAATTTACAACTCGTTTCCGTTAGTTTTGTTGACTCGTATGTTGATGGCGCCACTTGCCCGCCTAGAGATGTGATAGTCTGTCAATCTTTGTTTGGTGAAACCTAGACCTGTTTTTCCAATGGTTTGCTATTTAAAATTTACACAGAAAATTGGAATAAAAATGTTCGAGTCTGGATGTCTGTTTTCTGGTGTCTGGTATCTATGCATTGTTGAATGTCTGGTTTGTTATTAAATTAAATGTTTTCAACACAATAAACTTCTCAATAACCTATGCATTTAAAAATGGACTAAGTTCGGATGTGATTTATAAAAAAAGGTTGAACTGTTTTGTCGTAATTGACAGAAGCCATTTAGGCTTGTTTATAAGTTGAGTTTTGGAAGCATTAGGAGAAATCATCTATTGTTCCATTTTGAAAAATATCCAAAGTTTTTTGTAGCCTTCAGCTTTGTTTGAACGAATTAAGTTGCAACTCTAATAAGCTGATGCGTAGTTGAATGGCCGTGCTAAAATCCAAACTGTACATCAGCAAAAATTTAGTTTGTAATGATATGAAGCATCATTCTAATCAAAATTGGGTGAGTTTACTCATTACATCTTCCGGTCCGCTTCCTAGCATCTTGCTATGAAGTCCTTAGTGGTCCCTCACTCATCGATTACCTGTCAATCTGCTAAATTTCGGTAAACCGACTGCTTAGAATTATTAAAATTGTAATATTCAACCCACTGTATCACAAAATATTGCTAATAGTTGAACGGATTGAGATAAGGAAAGGATTCGGTACAGGATCAATATCAGTTACTAATGGTATAATGGGTCACCAATCGAAGGGGCGGCTCAACTTGACTTATCTATATTTTCAGGATATCCACAGAAAAGGGCGTCGCTCAGAAAAAAAAAAAGGTCTCTAGTAAAATTTTACCTTATGCCTGGAACAGACATACAACGTACAGCGTTGTACTCCTTTAGTCCAGTACATGTTTTTTGGTACTGGATTAAAGTATTTGACAGTTCGTACAACGGTCAGCGTTGTATGTCTGTCATAAGTATTACCTACACAGGCAGAAAAAGCGATCACCATTATTTACGAGTTTACGGTGATTAGGTCGTGCCGGACTATTCGAGGCGCGGTGCAACAGGCGTTTGATGTTCTAATGGATGTTGGAGCGGTCTCATGTTGGTGGCGGATAGACGACCCCTGCTGCCAACCTTTACCCAATTATCCAACATTCCAGTGATTTCTCGTGGAAGTGCAAGGATTTCTCGGCTTCCTTCAAAGCGAGTGTCATGTCAACACGATCCTTTCCGTTCCCAAATTGACCAGCATTCGGGCACGGCCGGCGCCGTTATTGCTTCATAATGGATCACCAGTTTTTACACATTGAGGATGTATGATAATCCTTAACATAATCTGTTGGTTCTTTGTGTAAATACCGCTGATCTGGCAATAAGGAAGTAGCATCCGTGGGGTGCTCATGCTTATGTGAAGCATCATTCTATTCAAAATATTTTTTTTTTTCAAAAAGCTTACTTATTGGAGAAAACAAACTTATTGGTCGGTAGCTAGAAGCTTCAGCCAGATTTTTGTCTGACTTCAAGATATGTACGACTTTTACAGTTTACTATTCCATTCCAAACATTAGTTAAATAAATTTACCAAGCCAAACGAAGTACTCTCAGGGAGTTTTTTATGAGGATATAAAAAATCCCATAATCAACTGCTCTCATATTTTGAAATATATTAAAGTTATAGTTTTTACTTCATCCAAATCAGCTCCCCAAGAATCATTGAAAAAAACCTAAGAAAGTATTCAGATACTCCCTGGAAACCTGATCCTCAATAGGACTATATGGGACTATATCTGATCCTCAATATGAAATGATGGGATGCCAGACCGTTTAAATATTTAGTTGTGGATAAATGTCGAAGTCATTTGTTATTCATTTACTGACAGCAGAATTGTTTTTGCGTGTTTTCGTTTGCTTATTTGCTAGTAATTTCAGTATACCTTTTTAATAATGTAATTTTTGTGGATAATAATGTGCTGGATAATAATATCATCATTTGGAGTTTTGAGAAGAGAACTGCTTTTACGACAAAATCGCGACTTCAAAGAGGGAATCATTGACAGTGTCACCACAGACAGACGTTTAAGCAAGAGCAAAATTAATCGATAACTTTGTATACATTTTCAAATCTCTAGCAAGCGCTAGCGTAAGCAACTGTTGCTTCACAAACGCTACGTAGTTCACTTGGTCGAGGTGCCCACTGATGTGGTGAAGTTGCGGCATCTGCTAGCATGTCAAAATATCACTCCGTCGTTCGCCACATGTCACCCGATATTGACACGATGTTTTGACGTGCAATTATATGCCACATAGTAGACAAAACTGACATATTTGCTTTTTGCTAAATGCTTATTGACATTTGGCGATTCCTTTCAAATTGATGGTTGAGGAAATTTACACAAGTCGCGATTCAAGCTTGAATGGCTGTGGTGTCACCGTTGCTTAGTTGGAAGACTTTGGTCCTGTGGTAAGATTATCATTTTTTTGTTAAGTCAATTCTTCATAAATTGTCTCAAATAATTTATAATATACTCATCGATTGCACCTTGCTTGATTGAAAGTTCTAGTTCATTCAGAATGCTTGAGTTTTTTAAAAGGACTACAAAAGTTGCGAAAAAGGTGTAACGTCACAATGGTCGCAAGAACATTTTGGCCATAACTGGCAGACAGTGAGAGTTAGATTCCTAACCTCACCACATTAACTTCAATTGTGGCCGTGCAAGGCTTGTTCAGTAAGAGCTTGAGATCGATGATAACCTTTTTTGACGCTTTTAGGCATTAATTTAGACATAGGCTATACCTTCGACCTCTCACTAAACACAAACACGCAACATTTCGCCTATTGGAAACCTTACATTCACCCAACACAGTCGATTTCTTCATACCAGTGCTCAACAGTCGTACCGGACCTTTGTTCGACTTTGTAGACTTAACTTTTTCAGTTAACCAGCTGTATATAAAACTAACCAAAACCATAGAGGCCAGGATGGCTATTGGCCGCTTGCAGAATTTGTTCGGCTGTAGAGAGTGAATTGGAGGTTTAGAATCTCGAATTTCTTATGAACATCAAAGAATTCGCTTTTAATTTTTGACAAGAATCCCCTATGAAGGGCGTAGTGAGTAGTTTTTTTATCAATTATTATGATTGGCGACTTAAAATGTGAATTCGACATGATTGTTTCGACGAAACTTGGTTGGACGAGCTACACTCAGTAGCAAAATAAAAGCCGAGTAAAATTTTGCTCTTAAATAACGCCTTGTTCTACGTTCTGTAACTTTTGTCAATTATCAACATTTTTGGCTGAAAATTTGACAACATCATAATCAATGTATAGACCTTATATGACAAAAATTTCATGTTGATAAAATTTATACACTTGAAGTTATCGTAACACATATGAAAAAAGTCATTTTTGGACATAGCAATTTCAAAAATCCGTATTTCTGTGAAAAATTTAGGTAGCGTATTAAAAACTCCTCCATAGCTAAAAACAGTACAAAAAATAATGTGGTCCAAATTTTAACTGTTTCCATCAACTGGTTTGGACTACAGCTGGCATCAAAGTTGACGCACCAACGTGAGTATTTCCCATTTTCACCCAATATTGGCCTTGCTGAAACATCGGTGCAAAAAAAAAAGCCGAGGTGTTATCATAACTTATGTGAAAAAAGTCATTTTTGCACATTATAATTTCAAAAATCCGTATTTCTGTGAAAAATTTAGACAGCATATTAAAAAAAAATCCATGGCTTAAAACAATACAGAGATCAATGTGGACAAAATTTGAACTGTTTTCATCAAGTGGTTTGGACTACAGCTGGCGTAAAATTTGACGCTCCAACATGAGTATTTCCCTTTTTCATCCGATATTGACCATGCTGAACTATCGGTGCAAAAACAAAGCCAAGGCGAATTAATCTTGAATCCTAGAGGGTTTGAGCTGTTTAGTGGAATACTTGTAACTATAAATTAGAAGAAAATTAGTAATCTCCATTTAATTCCAACTACCTTTGCTTATCTTCGACAGATACGCGTATTTCGTCTACAATGTGCAGATTATTCAGTGTCTCGTACTAATAACTCGACTCGACAGTACGAGTATTACACTGAAGAAGTCTGCATATTGTAGACGAAATACGCGTATCTGTCGAAGATAAGCAAAGGTAGTTGGAATTAAATGGAGATTACTAATTTTTCTTCTAATTTATAGAATTCATCTTATTTATTCGGTCCAAACCTGTATAATTACAACGTCTCGGCTGTAATCATGTTTAACAAATTATTCCTCTTCGTAGCTCCATCCACGAAGTGTGCAAACGTCAATGGTAATGCTAATGCTAATGCTAAGTCTTTTGTTATTAAATTGCTCCCGTGTTTTTGCACATCCTTTACACCGTGTCCAATATATTCTCATACAAAATAAAACTCTATATATTTCAAATCGATAATCCAGATTTTATTGATAACTTTACCCATTATATTGCAATATAATACTGATCAACTACAGCATATGTTTTCAAATAACACCGCCTTTAACCTTCTTGACCAGCTCCAGACGTTTTTCGAAACCGTCACAGGCGGCACGCACGACTTCCATCGGTATTTCGTCCCAAATTCGGTTTTGAATTGGTTCAATTAGACGCCCTGGGTCATTTACCTTCGCCAGCATGTATGACCATACGAAATAATTCAAGGGATTCAGATCTGGGAGGCCATTCATTCTTGTCCAAAAAGTCGGTCAAATTTTCTCGGCACCAGCCCTGAACGAGATTTGCAGTATGCGATGGCGCTCCGTCCTGCTGAAACACATAGTGATCATCTCCAAACACCTCTTGTACATATGGCTTGACAACTTTTTTCCAAAACTTCCGTTTTATAATATACGGCATTCACTTTAACGCCTTTTTCGATGAAAACAAGTGGTAATTTGCCTCGCTTGCAAATTCCTCCCCAAACCATCACTGACGCAGCACTTTGGAACCGTGGAATATTCCTATCACTCTCTGGAACAGTTCTCGAAGAGAGAGCCCACAATCTGTCGTTCTGGACATTGTGGGATTGTTGCAAGACGAATAACTTTTCGTTGGAAAAGATCAATTCTTCCCCACCGTGCCGCGACAAAAGCAGACTTGCTCTCTCGAGTCGTTTCTGCTTGGAAGGTTCCGAAACTCCGTGAACCTTACGTTTCTTGAAAGCTTGGAATCCGAGGTCATTTTGCAGTATATTGTACATTGACGATCTCGAAACATTCAGATCTGCGGCCATTTTACGTACAGAGCGCTGTGATTTTCGTCTAATCCGTTCTGTTGCCTGACCACTTTAACAACTCGTGCAGTCCGCATCGTACGAGTACGACCGGATCTCTTCCGGTCATCCAACGAGCAGGTGTCACGGTACCTTCGAATGGTTCGGTACACAAAATCCCGCTTTACTACGAGGTTTTTCAAATTTCTGAAAATAGCACCCGGGCGCTCACCTTAAAAAAACTTTATTATCACCACAGCACGAAACTCCTTCATCGCAGGTAAAAGATAAACACCGAATGAAAACATTCGGACATAACCTAAAAGCGTTTGTATAAACGTTAAAAAACATACATACGTGAAGCATGGTTAGTAGTTGCATGAGAATATATTGGACACGGTGTATATAAAAATGAATTTCTGTCTGTCTGAACTTTATAGAATCAAAAACTACTCAACCGATCGGTGTTAAATTTTGTATACAAGGGTTTTTGGGGCCGTGGAAGGTTCTTATCGTGGTGTATGCCTCCCTGAAAACGATAAGCTAACGATCTTGTGTTGCACTCGAAAACGTATGTATGTGATGGAGAAATAAATAAATACAGCGAGCGTTTAGTGATAGTCCTTGTAACAACAGACAATTGTGTTAAAGTTGAAAAGATGAACATAAAACTAATGATAGTAAGAGAACCCTCCCTTTTCTGGAAAGGGGGGCTCCCTTACAAATAAAACACCAATTTCTGCATAACTGGAGAACTAATCAAGCAAATGGAACCAATTTTGGCATTTTCGAGACTTCTCCCCTCTCTTGAGTGGGGGAGATGTTGTGATACAAATGAAACAGAAATTTCAACCATACATGAGAATTATCCAGGCTACCAAAACACAAAATGTGTATTTCTCGGGTAAGCAGCAAGTTCTGATAGAAATTTGAACCCCTTCTTATTCAAAAGTGGGAAATGCTTGAGTTACTTTCAGTGCTACATTATGCACAAGAAGTTAACCTAAGGTTATGCAAGAGAAAATACATTAAAAATGACAGGATACGCCGTAGTTTTAAGTTAAATGTTTGGCTATGAAATGCTTCTAAACAGAAAGAAAAACCACGGTAGAAACTAACGATCCGAGTGTTAAATATAAAACCACATTCCTACGTTTTATTTTGCAGAAACTACACACATTAGCAAACGACAATATATGAGAGAAACTCATTCCTAAAAAAGCCATTGAAGCGCCAGTGCTATCAAATTTGCATTCATTTAGTTGCAAGCGTAGCAAGGCTCGCACCGGGTTCAGCTAGTTTACAAATGTTTCACTAAACAGTTTATTGTTTACCATAACGAACTCTGCTGCCACCAAACCCAATCTGTTCAACACCTGCAAAATCCACCTGCGTCAATTCGGGAGCTGGGAAAACTGCTGCAATATTCTAAAAGTACTCTAGCGCGAGTGATTGAAAACAACAAGGAAGCTTTAACATACAACTTTAAATGGAAATTACTAATCTTTTTTCTCATTTTCTAGTAACGAATTTCAAACAACTCCCGGCCCTCAAGTTCTACAAGGCTACTGCTAGCGGCAAGGTTCCTGGTGGATTCAAGTATAAATTGCAAACAAATTCTTGATTTTATAAGGTTCTGTTCCTGTGGCAAGAAACCCCGATTTTTTGTGACGGATAAAACAATGAATTCGAAAGTTTTCAAAAGAAAGCGCCAATCGAATGTTATCCTTCGTTAAGTCCCATTATGGCGCCGTTACGTTTTGGTAAAATCTAGCCAGCCGCAATCACCACAAGCAAGCGCTACAATAGTGCAACGATAATGTGGTCCAGTTCATTCCAAAAAAGCTGAATCCATCAAATTGTCCTCAGTTCCGTCCAATAGAAAAGTATGGGGCTGTAATTAAGCGGAAACTAAAGATTAAGGGAACAGTCACCAGTGAAATTGGCCAGATGAAGAATTGGTGGAATCAGCTAGCCCAAACTTTGACTGAAGAAGGTTCCAACAAGCCAATTGGGTTATTTAAATCTGACTAAGCTACACACTACCAAAATCTCGTGTAAATTTCTGTCCCTGAGACCGACACATGCAAGCGTCCTTTAGCGCATAAGAATGTGTTGAAAGAGATGAGAAAATAAATTCAAGCGAACGCATCTTTTGTTGAATTGCGTATGTGTCAGTTTCAGAAGACATAATTTCACACGAAATCTTTCTTTACGTCCTTCGACTATTACGTCCACCGACTTTACGTTCCCCGACTATTTACAAACATGGATTAGGTCTCGTGTAAAATTCATAATTTCTAAGTGTGTAGTTTTGCGCATAAGAAGCTTATTTTCAATTGAATAAGCTGTTATACATCATGCACACACTTAGTTTTTTTTTACTGAGGTCGGCAAATTTGTACTGAGCTTTCAAACAGCTGAAAAAGTAAGTAAACTTTGAATCATCAGCACATGGAATGTTAAGAACATTATAAAATTTTCTATCAATAGATGATGTTGGAATGAAGCATTCATTGTACATTTCGAAAGAATTTATGTTTTCTTCAAGTTTTAGGAATTGTTTTTAAGTTTATCAAACTTTTCAGCTATTTGAAATTTTACCAAACAGATTGAAGGGAGATTGGTGTGTGTGGCTGATGAGCGGCATCTAATCAAACGATGGACGATTTGTTTCAGCTAGTTTTATAAAATAAAATAATATTACTTTTCTTTTCTTTTCAAGAAGATTTTTCGGTTGTAAGAAAAATTTAAGAAAAACAAGCATTTGGAAGTGTCCTTTTTCCTAATGATCCGGCCTTTTCTGTTACACTAATTATGACACTGTTACTGTTTTTGGAAAAATTGGAAAATTTGAAAAAATTGGAAAAATGGGAGCATGGATTTTAGCCAAATTTAGCCGTGCTAAATGGGCAAATGTGCCACATTATGCCGAATATGCATAACAAAACGCAGAAAATTACATGTTTCTTTCAAACTGTGCACGGAAAAAAAATCCGTGCCCAGATCCGTGAGCTGCAGTCATGATTTCGAGAACAAGCTCGAAATTCACGTGAACTGAATCACGGAAAAATCCTGAAAATGTGAACTGGTTCACGATCCGTTTTCATTTTCGGGAACGCTTGTTTTCTGTATGTATAATGTTATCAATATTAAAATGCTCTTTAAGTCAAAGCTCTATGAAATTTCTTCGGAATCCACTTCAAAATTCTAATCAAGTCTTTTTTTCTCAGGAAATACTCATAGTTATTTTCAACACTACCATACGTATTTTTTATGCTGAATGTCTAATTTATGATAGCATATTCAACGTAACATAAGCCTACAACTTCACCAACTATTTCCTCATCACCAGAGTTCAATGTCATCCTATCACACACATTCCACTTTCACTTCGAAAACAGATCTCCAGACAGTTGGCAAACAGTCCAGTTCAAAGCGATAAACAGCCAATAATCAACTATCGTAAACAATCGCCGATCAAGCTCACACTTCACCTACTAGCGAAAAGCAAGGGGCACTTCTGTTACCATCGTCGTCCTTTGGGCCGGCTTCGAAAACTGCCTCCTTCCGAGCAACTTGAGACAAGGTCTATTCTTCCATGGCTGGAAGAACGAAATCCGTTCAATATTTCAGTCGGCCAATTCAACAATCCGTCATGTGTCACTAGCACAGTTACAGTTACCGATTTGAGGCCCAATGTGAGACTACTGGCGGTTGTTCGACGGACAAGGCGAGGAACTTCTACAACCATTGTAGTCCCGGCCGGTAGCAAATAAAAATAACTGCGCATGTTTGCTGAATGATAATAAAAACAGTTCAACTACAGTAGTCTGCTCTACCATCTTTCAACGGAAACAGCGCCGAAACAGATACCGCAGCCGGTGTTGGAACTGCTTCTGCCACTGTGGATCTCATGTCGGATGAGTGAGTGTGCTGCCCATCCATTCTGTCGCCTGTACTGCTTCCTCTTCTCCTTCGCTACAACCGACTGAAGACCGCTGATTGCTCGGCAGCTCCACTGGGGCGTGTTCAATAAACCAATTCACTAAGGTGTGAATAACATTGACTTGCCAGATTTTCATACCCCGGGTTTTGTCTATTTTCACCTTTTGATTATGTTCTACTAGCATCGAACTCGTTGGATAAATAGTCAAAAGGTTCATTCTACTCCAAAACTTCAACTTATCTGTAGATGTTGTTGGTGTTGATTATAGGCAATGTTGAAAATTTGCATTTGAAATTTAAGTTTCGAGATGAAAACTACAATAATGAACTGCATCTGATATCTTGAAGGAACATGAATTCCAGCTGATATCTGACAAATCACCAGTCCACAATTTCACCAGCCTACACCGCACATAATCTACCCACAATGTGAATTGCTTTTATAAGCTTCATTCAATGGCGGCCATTTCTATCCCATTGTTTTCGGCATACGTAGAATTTAAAACAAGATTATTGATTTTCTCTGGGAATAAAGTTTCATCCGTGTTTTCATTTCGACACCAGTCGGAAGTCAGAAGGACTGATGATCCGATAGAGAGCAGCTTGTGGAAGATAGGCACAGGTTCCGGCTGATGGATGGAGCATTTTTGGGTACTTGCCAACTCGACGAGCAGAAGCAGCAGATTAATAAAATGATACAAACATGATTATCACGATGGCGAATCCTCGCTTTGTATCGAGGGGGTGTTAGTGCTGCGGAGGAGGATCTGCTGCCCTCAGGCTAAAGTCGGTGAATGGATGCTTGCATATCCCTTAATTGTATGTTGTTTGTGGTGGAAAATTAATTAAATACAAATTGAGTTGATTATATCGTTACGCTATGGATGGTTCAAGAAATTGCGTTTTGGAAAGGGTTTGATGGAAATTATAACGAGGTTCATAATTGAGTGATAAATTGGATGAGCTTGAATATAAAAACACCAAATCTGACCAAAAGTGCTCAATTTAAAACATGAAATTATTTTGTTCGGTCAATGTTGTATGCATTGATTGTTTCCAACTGCTCCATCGATAGAAACTCTATAATCGAGAGTGAATACTTTAATTTATTGACTATCATCATTAAACCAATACATACAGCAGTAGCTTTATATATAAACAAGACCGCTGAATAAAATAGTTGTAATCTTTGGTTGTAAGATGAAGGGTAATTTTATCTCGTATCCTGATACAGTTTTCAGCCAGTTATTTCTTCGTGATTGAACTACTGACCCCAAATTTTGTATTTGTACTTTGTGATTGTACTCGGAAAAAATGCAACACTTTCTTTTGTACTGGGCAAAAATTGATGAAATTCTGCCAAATTTCATCTCAATCCGTCAATTGGTTATCGAGATAGCAATTCCAAGCAAGAAGTGCTTCGACAAAAAAAATATCGGTGCGGTCTTAGTAAATTTAGCCAGAACCGTCACGAAGTCCACCGTGCTGTTGGTGAGCGCAGACCGTGGTCAGCGCCTGCAGCTGGTGTAAGGAAACCAGGTGCTGGGCTGCGACGTGAAAACTGTCATGGATGATAAGCGATACCATGGAAGCTGAAGAGAAGACGAGACGCATCCCCGCCGCTGGAACAAGCGCTATCGGCAAAGTAGCGTCGAATGCGTCTAGTGCGAGGTGATCCTTCGCAGAGACTGACGAGCTCGGCAGGCGCTGGGTAATGCGACGAAAATCCATCGCAGGCAGATATTTCACAAAGGCGGCATAGGCGACCGCTGTAGGCGCGGAGCAGTACGAGAGACGATCGAACACGCTGCTACGTTGCTGCTAGCATTGCAGAAGGTAGTACATCATTGGTTCTACGGGCAACCTGTCGCAGATCCCAGTTCTGTAAAATAGTTTCATAAAGCTGTACTGGGATCGCGAGATCCTGGCGGATGTCCTCATCCGTGCTTATCGCCTCTGACATTGTGATCTACGACAAAAGGAAGAAGTGTGTAACTCGCATCGATGTCCCTGGATCGCAACGTTCAGTCCATGTTCTCTACCTAGATTACGAACTACCATAATTTGGAGGAGGCGTTGAGGCAGGTTCATATAGTTCCGGTTTCGTCGATGCTGAAATGGACTGATTCTAAACAGCAAACATCACATCAGGCCCAGAACGAGAAAGTCGTCCAGATACAATGTTTGCTGGGAATGAACTGCAGAACATGATTATGAAACTGCAGCGAAGTTCGACTGGCAAACCTTGCTTGGGCCACATATATTAGTTGGAACCTAGTCCGTGACATCGCTTCTATTTTGAAAAGATTGGTATGAAAGCTGTGGTAAGATTTCGCAACCATTCATTACAACTGCTTTGATGAACAATGAAATAAACATCAAAGAGTGCTTTTTCAAAGCAAAAACGACTTCTACTCATGATTCGAGACCACCAGATCTTGCGTCCAGGGCGCTGTACAGAAACCAACGGCAGAATGGTATATCAAGAATAGAGTTTCATTCGTTCGAAGGATATGAACCCGTACTAATGTCCGCGTAGATTCAACGCAATTGAATAATTTTGGGCATTGACGAAGGCACATCTTAGGAAACAAGTCTCGGCAGCAGATACCATTCAACAGTTTTAAAAAGATTTGAAAATAGTTCGGATAAGAAGTCTGTGCCGAATCTTATGAAGAACGTTCGCGAGAAGATGTGCCAACTAGTATGAAATTGCAGTAGATTTGCAAATCTCGGTGTGCTCTCTAATGTTATAGCAATAAATCAAACTGAATCTTCAATAATCTGTGCAACATTGGAGGGCTCATGAAGCATGGAGATCAATTAAGTGGCTCAATTTAGTTTTCATATTAATGCATGAATATAAATGTTCAGTACTTTCTGAGCTCGTTAAGCTGTTCATGGAAGAGTCTGGCATGCGACTCTTAGCAGTATGGGAATAAAATTATATAGATAAACCCTTCTACAATTGCAGCAGGACAACAATCTGCAGACATGTGTAATTTTTATTATCATTTGTCATTATTATATCCCTTCGCTATATTTTATACACTGTTCTATATGACATTGCATATTGGTTTATTTTCCTTTACTAGCTGAACCCGGTGCGTGCGCTGCTACGCTTGCAACTATATGAAGGAAAATTTAATGTAACTGGCACTTTTATGGTTTTTTTTCGGAATGAGTTTTTTTTTTCTTGAATAAGCAAAACATGCTTCTTACCCGAGAAATACACGTTTTGTGTTAAGTATCCTGGATAATTCTCATTTTTGGTAGAAAGTTGTGTTTCATTTGTATGTGAGCCCTCCTTTCCAGAGGGGTGGTTTCTCAAACCACCATACAATAACTACCTTCAAAACCCCCGACATGCCAAATTTGGTTCCATTTATAGATTAATTCTCGAACCATCACACGGGGCTCTTCGATTATAATAAAAAATTGAGTTTCATTTGTTTGAACCCCTCACCTTTCAAAAATGGGAGAGGGTCTTGAACCACTATAGAAACATTCTTGCCTTCAAAACCCCTCACATGCCAAATTTGATTCGATTTGCTTTGATTAGTTCTTCGAGTCATGAAGAACATTTGTGCCTCTTATGTACCAGTAGCTCCCTTCCCGAGAGCAGGGGGGCCAGCAATCAGAATCTTCCCCAGGCTTCCAAAACCCTTCATAGGTGAATGGCCACCATGCTGGTCGGTTCAGAAATCTCCGAGTTCTGGTAGTTCGACAGGCCTGATGTATAGACAGACAGTCATGGCTGTGTATAGAAATCTCACCTCTCCAAAAACCTCCAGCATGCCAAATTTGGTTCCATTAACTTAATAAGTTCTCGAGTTGTACTCAGAAATTGTGTTCCATCTGCATATGCGTCGCTGGGAGAAGTGAGGGGCTCGAGCTCACCTTTAGAAATATTTCTTGCCTTGCAGGCCCTCCACATGCCAAACTTGGTTCCACTAACCTGATAAGTTCGAGTTATTCAGAAATGCTGTGCTCCATCTGCACTTGAAACCTTCTTTCCGCCTTCTTTCAGATGTGGCAGTGCGGAGGAGTCTCAAGGTAAACTTCCATAGAAACATTTGATTCTCCAAAAACTGCGATACGCGGTCTGGGTCTGGGAGGAAGACGATTTGTTCTTTCAGAGCACAGGCAGCAATTGACAGGCCATCATTTGTATGAGAGCCCCCTCTTGCAGAAGGCGGAGGGGTCTTCGATTTGCCTCAGGAAACATTTCTCTGCATTCAAAAACATCTACTCTGCCAAATTTGTGCTCTCATCTACTCTGTTAGCTCGAGTTACGGAAGCTTTTGTTTCATTTGTAGGGAGACAACGCCCCTAACCTAACATGTAGTAGAGAGAGAGAGGGGTCTCACATTTGCGTGAAAGAGTCATTTGCTGGCCTGAACTCCGTGTACATGCCAACACTTGGCATTCCATTGAATTTATTAGATCCGGAGTTATGACGAATCAAGGGGTTCACTCTGTGGCGACAGACAGCAGTCCTCTAGGTGAGCAGGGGAAACATTTTCCTCCAGGGAGAACCTGCTGCAGCCGCCAAATTTGGTCTGCATCGGAGCTGATATCAGTTCCGGTGATACGGCAGAAATCTCTCGCCAGACATCTGGTACTGAGAGATTCCCTTTCAGGGAGAGGGGAGTGGGTCTTGACGGCCAGACATAGAGAAGAGCGTCTGACTCCAAAAACTTCCGCATGCTAAATTTGGTCCCTGTGTTGGACTGTCCTCGAGTCACGTAAGAAACTGGCAGCTTCACTTGCCGGGAGCCCTCCCCTTTCCAGGTAGAAGGAATGCCGGTTTCAAACGACCAGTAAAAACCTCTTCCGGTGTCCAGGATGAATCAGTCAAAAGCAAAAATCTTTGTCGACTTGTCAACGCCAGCGGAAGATTTACTCAATTGAGTAGACTCCACTCATTGACGAAAGTGGACTCAAAACTTAGCTGAAACGAAGGGTTATGGCAGAACGGAGAGGAAGTGAGTCGTGTTTAGAAACAACCAAAACGGCGGTTGAAAATGCAAACTCTGGTTCTGCTTGGAATTAAAGTCGATATTTGTATGCTTCAAAACACGCGATTGTAGTTGAAGCAAACCACTTTTTCAAGTGATATCTTTAATGCCAGATAATAACATTGTTTCTTAATTGAATGTTAGTTGATTAGAACCGATAAGTCTGGCTTATTGTCAAACCTTAAAGCGATTGTTTGAATCAAAAAGAACATAGAAATGTGCCATGCAGTTATTCTGATTTTGCTGATTCAGAATTCCAGACTAGGTTGAAATGTTAACCGACACGTTTGGTAAATAATGTAGCCGGTGGGGCTGTGGTCAAAATACACAACCTTAAGCAGTGACCGCCGCAGCGGGGCTTAACGTCATGGGTGCCTTAAGAGTGATTCGGGCAGGAAAATGGATGAGAATTGGGGATGACATCTCAGGCTTAATACAGCTTCGCAGGTATGCTTTGCAATAATTTTCGATCGGCGAAAGAAATTTCGAATATTTTGTAGTTTTCGACGTCTCATCAAATTTGGCGACAGTACTTCAGGTTTTTCCTTTCCTCTCAGATTTATAGCAAAGATAATCTTAGTCTCACTTTGTCAATTTCTATAAAATCATAAAGAAGGTTGATCAAGACTGTGATGGATCAACATTGAGAATCATGCAGGGGAAAAACCGGCTCCAGAAACTGCAGACATGTAAAAGTGGCCAGTTCGCCGAGTTAGTCCCAAATGACGACATTTTTTTATTTTCTTTAAACGTCATACATTCATTTTATGAAAGTATGATAAACTTCAATTCTGTGTGGTCTGAAGATATCCCTTTCAGTGGTCGCATGGTGTCCACCCGGAAGATCCGGAACATCCGTAATAATAATAGGTTCTTATTTTTTGCAATCAACATTTAGTTTGGTGAAAGTAGAATGAACTTCAATTCGTGGTCTCAAGATATCCTCAGGCTGTAGCACAAATATGTAGCCACCGGAAGATCCGGAACATCCTTAAAAATGGCCAGTTCTTGGAATTAGTTCCAAAGGACGATTTTTTCAATCAACATTATAGTTTACGAAATTAGAAGCATTTCAATTCGTGTGGTTCAAGATATCCATTCAGTGGTCATTATATGATGGCCACCCGGAAGATCCGGAAACATACGTAATAGTGACTAGTTCTTACTGTTTTTGCAATCAACGTTTAGTTTGCAGAAAGCAGAATGCAGAGGAAATAATAAAATGATACTCTAAAGTCAATTGTCTTGTCAATTTCTGATGTGTATGAATTGCGTTAGTTTAGTAACTATAAATGCATTTGAACAAAACTGCTAGCAATATGAATATCAAGTACACATTGTAATATATTTTACGTTTCAGACTTGACTTCATTTTATAGTGTTTAGAGTATTTTCATGTTTTACATTTTGCAAAACTTCGGGTTGATCTGTTATTATTTTAAAAATCACTATATAATCAATCAATAACCACATCATCAGGGAACACACAAATGTTAAGCATATCAGGGACAGGAATGTGTTTCAAGAAATCATTAAAGAATGAATTCAACTCATCTAATGCAAGTTTGACTTATTGTCATTGAGATAGCTTGTTTCTACAAGCCAATTTCAAAATATTTTGCTAAATTTGAACACTTCAACTTCTGTTAAACAGTATATTATTGTCGGAATGCTAGTAAGTCAGAGTGATATATACTCAATCATTGATCATTCAATCATTTGAATGGTGTTAGATACACAGTATAGCTTTTTCAAGATATTCCGAAGGGAGTTGAAGGAATATGCCATGATCTGATTAGTTGCGATCTTCCAGCGACTGATCCGGCATTTCAGTTTTCGCTGATTATTGTTACCAGTACAAACAACGTTGCGTTGTCGTCAATATTATCTTCTTGATCTGATATAAGCTAGCTTTAAAAACAGAGGATAAAATGATAAATTACAGAAACTTTACAGCGTCATATGTGTTGATGAAAAAATATCTTGAACTGATCATTCGTGATCTGTAATATGTGTTTTCTCCTGGTTATGCTTGAAACTTCAGGTTGACTGAACCACATATTGTATTGCACCACTGAATCTGCTTCAGCTAACAGATCAAAGACGTCCGTCTTGGTCATCCTCTTCCATCACACCATGTTGCACAAATGAGATTATATCTTCCATTGAAGATGGCACTGCATCTGTACTGGGTGTTGAACGACCCGGATTAGACCTGTACGAGGTATTTTGCAAATGTCAGTTCTGTTACCATTGATAATTGTAATGCACCGCAACCATCGTTGATAAAATAAAATTAAAATTGACACCCAGAATTCAGATTCATCATCAATACAGCTGGACGCGACATCCTTTTTACCATCCGCACTGGCGACATCTTAGAGAAATGAGCAATAGTACTGACTATTTATTGATCACTTTAGACAATACTGACCCGCATTATTGATAACGTAGTGTTGCCATCCCGCTATCACCCCGGTCGAATCCGCATCTTGATCTGTATCTCGACTTCGCTACAAGACGATCCAGTACCTTCCTGGTTATGCACGTCACATATTTGAGCTCTGAATATAGATTATCGAGACAAATTGGATTTTACTATGCATTCATAAACTGATAGGCGAATATGCATGTTCACGACCTCTGGCAGACATACTCGCTGGCATAAAATTAGAGTTCATTCTACTTTCAGAAACTGAATTCTGATTTTAAAAAATACGTCAAGGCCGATCCCTTTTGCGAACTTCTTCCAGCGTGATTCTGGGATTTACCGAGTCAAACTAAAATTGTTTATATTTTATCAATGTGCTGATGTCCACCACGTTGATTTTCAATGCCATTATCCTTGCTATGGTCCTGGATAGGAATAAAAACATCCTGAACTTTTGGGTTTTCACCCGAACGAAAATGTGAAAATCACGAATTCATTCATTCTGCTCTTACAAACTCAATGTAGATTAAAACAAATACATAGATTTGAGAACTTCAGAGCATACCTCAACATAAAGACAACATTTTTCTCGGCTTTCATCATCATTTTTCTCAAATCGTTTCTAAATTGCCTCTATCTATGTAAGTGATCTCATCATTCTTCATGATCAAGCTGTGACTGAAGCAGAGACGACGTGACGAATAAAGTCCAAAAATAAAGCTGCTTTATATCGAGGCATGGTCATGTACTTCCAAATCTGAGCCCGCTTTCAATTGCACGACTGTACAGACCATTCCAAAGACCTACATATCCGGTGTACCGCTGCATGTGGACTCGGATTCTGGAGAACATCAGCTGCCCTTGAAGGATAAACTTGTAACGGAATAAAGTCACATATTGAGCGCAGTTTAATTAACAACAGTTGCTCCTTTTCGTGAAATCCAACGGCTGGCTTGCCGATGGTTCGTCGATTGGTAAAGACAAGCCAAATGACAATTTGTAAATTACAATGTGTCAAACCAAATGTGCGAATGACCCGTAACTGCTTGCAGATCACCTTTCGTTGGTACATTACGGAGTATCAGATCTGCAATCGCACCTCGAATGCAACCGGTCTGAATGTTCAATTCAATCCAGCACAGGAGTGGTTTAGTCAAGGAATATATGCACCATCCTTGATTACATCTTATGTCTCATGAAGGGTGACAATACATCGGATTGAGCAACGAGGATGAGCCAGGAATAAGGAAAACATGGTTGAGTCTGTTTGATGTTCTATAGTTTAAACTGGTTATGACCAGAGGTCCTGGTGCATCAGCATCGAAGTCATTGTTTGTCGAGCGCGCAGAATGGCACTTCCGTCTTGGCGATTCAGAAAACCCTCATTAGACTGTTCCAAAGATTATGTTTCAAAGTATTTTTCGAGGATGCCATTTTTAATAAGTGAACAAGTATCGATTCTACTGGAGAGACGATTTCAGAAGAGAAGTGAGTATCTTGATATCAAGAAACACCCTGGCGCCCGGCGATAACGAAGCTATTGACGACAGATAGCAATAATCTTTAAACATTCAACATCCAAAGGTTGCTGCTGCATAGGCATGCAGTGATCAATCTTACTTCAACGTTTTTATCTCGAAGTTCGCCGACCTTTCCGTTAAAAAAGCGCCTCTCGTGGTCGTCAATTTTTTCACCTTGTCGACGGTGAGAGGGGCTTATCTCACATGCATGTGAGACCAACAACTTGACCAGTAGTGAAAGTATCACATATTCTAGTAATTTTTTCACTGCCACGCTCGTAGAACGTTTATATAGCAACACTTCACATCAGGTGTGATACTGGCGGATAATGCCGCAATTCACTTATAGACTTCTTACTTTCAAACTAAAAGCTACCACTTCTCATTTTAGTGGCAATTTATGTTGTTGTTTATCTATTTGTTTTATGGAATGAATAACCAAATACCTGGTTTTTGCTTATGGTATAACTAACTAAATAGTATTGCGCCATTTTATAAAGGAGTGTGTTGAGATTAGCACGCTGTCGCGACGACTGATATCAGCAGTCAACATCAGCTGACACGATGACAGTACGGACGGTGGAAACTGATTGAGAAAGATCATCTCGCATCAGTGTCAGTGAAATCTAAAGCGTGTTAAGATGTGCGAGCTACTTGAAAACTTAAATGCTATTGATGTTAAATGCTGAATACTACTGTTAATTCTATCTAACTTGTACGAGAAAAGTATGTTCTTAATATAATTTTGCAAACTTAGACTAACTTTAAAATTATATATAGAATCCTCGTGTTACCAGATTTGATTTGCAAACCGATTGTTAGTATTAGTGAAATGATAGTAATCTAAACCTAATTGAAATAAACTGATAGCTAAAGCTACAGAACATCTATTCATCGAGCGTGCAGATTCGCTAAACGAAATCGCAAAGCAATTATTCATCGGTAAACGTGCTGGGAACAGGGTTTCAAAATGAGGAACATGGTCGCAGCAAAGTGGTTACGTAAAACTGCACTTAGATGACGATGCAATGGGTATATTAGAGATAGGACGCGGAGGTCGCTTGGGAAACACCATTTGAAGCAGTAGAATGAACCTTTCCATGTGATTTGTATCCTCCTGATCTTTGCTCTCTCCTGATCTTCCAAAAAACTATTTGTTAAAATTCTGAAGTTTTCTCCTGAACTACACCTGATTTTCTTGGAGATTCAAATCTAACTAACCTGACTGAACCTTCCAGACACATGGTACACGAAAACTGAAGAAGTCTGCATAAGTAGACGAGATACGCGTATCTGTCAGGATAAGCAATGTAGTTGTAGATTAAATGGAAGATTACTAATTTTTCTTCTCATTTCTAGTTACAGGTACTGGCCTAAATGGTGAGTTGACAACTGGAGGGAGGGTACACGATCAGACCTCTGGTCACAGTGTCTTACCTCACGCCTCCACGAGTCATATGATCACAACAGACTGCCAGCTGAAACATGGAGACGCTGGTTGGCGTAGCCGAGCAATGTTGTCAATCCGACAACAGCGAATGAGGGGTGCGACTGGCAAATTATGTATAATTTTCCATTATCATATCTTTCAGGTTCTACCACGGTCATCAGGTATTATAAAATAATAAAGCTAACATTTAAAAATTAATTTTCTCATGGCAGTCTTATACGATTGTCTAAATTTTCGGTTGCATAATGGAGTTTGTCTACAATGCAACAAAACAGCAGTCGGCACAGATGTAATTTTCAGTTCATATGATAATATCCCTTGACTATATATTATCATAAAGGACATTGTTTATTCATAACCATTATCAATCTTCTTTATCGCCATCATTATCATTTTTATCATTACTGGTGTTTTCGGGATTTATATTTTAACATATTTTTAAAAAATAATTTCTCCTTATAGGTTATATATACTTTCAATTATTATGTCTTACATGTCCAATTATCATTATGATTTAAAGTATCTAGTTAGACAAGAGCTGCGACGGAATCTATGGAGGCTTTTTGCGCTTATACCTAATGTATTTTTCAATTCCGGTTTGGCAAATGGACCTTTTCCAAATCTGAGGCTGTTTGCCATTCGGATAGTGTCTGATGCGTCTGTATTCTAACTCACAATATCATTATATTTGATGAAATTGTTTTATTGATTTAACTCTTAGATAATTTAAAAATCTGTTTGTTGTTTTTGGTTGTTGTTGTTGTGTTACAGTACAGTTCATTTGTATTTGGCTCCGATACACAGGAGCAATAATTATTTGGCCAGCAAAATAGAGCGTGTGCTGTTATAAAATCGCATATCAACAGCAAATAGTGACCTGGCAAACAGTAAATCATTAAGATGTATATATGTTATTTTTGTATAATTTAACAAACTTTTTTAGGATGCACTTCAAATCAAGATTTTGAAATTGCTGCTATCGCTGAAAACAAATAAAACGTGCATAAGCGTGAAACCACAAAACTCTACACTTCAACACTTTACAACATCTTACATTTCAGAATCCACCAAGGGAGATCATAATAATAGATACCAGTGATTACAGTATTTTTCATTTACATAAATATATACACTATCATATAAATATTTCATGGAAATGGGAGGGACCATCAGGGCACCCGCTTGAAGCACTCTGGATGTGGAGAGTGGAAATGCCAGCTCCGCCATTGTTAACAGTTTGAATAGAGGAAGGCTCTTCTCCCGCCCATTGGGGCATCCTCATGCTAGATAGCTTGCACTTTGACCAATTGTCCAAATCTTGTTGTTGGAAGGAGATTCTTTATATCCCTGTGGATACGTGTAAGTGATGTTGCCTCATCGAGCCACCCAACACCTTTTTGCCCTTCATACAATGGCATGATTAGGATAATCAGTGGTTATTAAAGCTTGATCAAGTCTAACAGCGAGGAGAGCTAACTGCTGTCGGACTTAGTTTCCGTGCTACAAAGGGTGGTAGTACATATCATACATCATACATCATACACTTCCAAAATCTGGCCACTTTCACGGAAGTTCCGGATCTACCACATTACCTCTGAACGGACATCTTCAGATCACGAATTGAAGTTCATTCTACTTTCACAAACTAAATGTTGATTGCAAACAAAAAAAAAACTGGTCACTATTACGGATGATCCGGATCTTCCGGGTGCCACCATATGACCACTGAAGGGATATCTTGAGAACACGAATTGAAGTTCATTCTACTCGCAAACTAAAAGTTGATTGCAAAAAAAATCGTCCTTTTGGAACTAATTCCAAGAACAGGCCATTTTTACAGATGTTCCGGATCTTCCGGGTGGCCACCATATGACCATCGAAGGGATATATTCAGACCACAAATTTAAATTCATTTTACTTTCATAAACTAAATAATAATTGCAAAAAAAAACCTCCTCTTGGGACTATTTCCAAGAACTGGCAATTTTTACGGATAACGGATAGTGCGCACATGAATTGAACCAGCGAATACCTGCCGCGCGCGGCGCGCGCGCGCGCACCGTCAATGTCGCGCGCGCCATCACCGCCGCCTGCCAGGGGGGGGGGATTTGGGAGACAGGAGATGCTGGCGCTGGCGGTGACGATGAAAAAACAGGCAGGCGGCAGGTGGTGGCGCTGGTGGTGGCGCTG